>JACBWV010000678.1:1338549-1394205 GCA_013435795.1 Chlamydomonas sp. ICE-L | reverse complement strand
TTGTGGTCCTCTGCTTTCTTTTGCATGTCGAATCCCCTGCTTGCTGGACTGTTGCGTTTGCCATCACCCTGGTTTTGTGTCTCCTGCTTTTGTGGTCTGCCTTTCTACTCTGTGGATCAGTGGTGGTTGTTATTTCTGATTCCCTTCGTCCTGCCGTCCTCACCTGTGCCCCCCCTTCCTTCCCCTTTTCGACTCCCTGGTGTTTCCTGTAAGTGGTTCTCCGGGCGGTTTCTCTCGTTCGAGCTGTTCGACCGCCTGGGCTCCAATAATAAAGGGACTTGCCCACAGCGTGGTCGCGAGGCACGTTTATTTTCATATACCTAAGCCGGATGTTGTTGCAAGCTGCTTAAACCACCCCCCACCCCCCCCCCCCACCCCCCCTCCAAAGGCCCAGATCTCCTCAGGAATTGATAATTAGGGGGTCAAGTAGTGTCGACAGCGGATTACTCTTCTCGGACAAGCTCTATCCATTTGGGTCTCTTACATTTGGGTTTGATCCAAGTTTGACAACATGGTCAAGCAAGCACCCTTTCCTAGCCCTGATTCTGAGCTGAGCCAGCAAGTTTTTGTGTTTCAGAATTTGAAGGTGATGTTAAGCCTAAGTTTCATGCCCGAGCACATAAGATACCCAGAAGTTGCGGAGGAAACTCTGAGTTGCTGGTTTGGTTTAACTTTCACACTTGGTGTACTTAGAACCTGTGGAGGTCACTACTCGAGCACCACCTAGACACATTTACTCGTTCTCAAAAATAAGCGCGGATTCGAAATGCTCTCGTCAAACGAGTTTCATGGGTATGTTTAACTTTGTCAGATTCCGTTTGGTGAGTAAATTACGAAGATATTACCTAAACCGGCTCGACCCATGTACGAGGATCTGCCAGGTCACCAGGTGCCTCGACTTGGATCTAGAGGACCGCGCCTTCATATTTGTCAGAAATAACCGCATTCGGATATATCTCGTCGAGCTTGTTTCGTAGGTCTGCTTAACGTAATCGAGAAATGAGTGCTGAGAAGTTTTTGCCTCTAACAGTTTTCACAGATGAGAGGGAAATTTTGAAAGCGGCCCCCGCCCCCCCGCCCCCCCCGCCCCCCCCCCCCCCCCCCCCGCTGTATTTATTATAACTGATTGCATTGCAATTAAAGAAAATGCTGGCCTAGGGCAATTAATCAAAGAGAAATATAAACATACCCGGCCTCTGTCTATCGGGGGGGACATAAACATTATTGGGAGCGGAGGGTCTATCATCACTGCAGCCCAATCCATTTGAAGTAAGAGTAATAGTAATAGAAACGAATCCCCAAGTACCATCAGACAGGCCGGACATTGTGCTTTATGTGCCTTGCCACACTGCAGGGCAACATGACACACGGGGGATTTGCAAGTGGGCCCGTGGACATCAGCATGTGCCAGACTAGCTCCGACAACTATGATATACGTGGGTGAACAATATATACGCACACAAATGGTTGATGATGCGAAGCAATGATGAAGCCTTTCTTGCTAGGCTCTTAGTGCACCATCGGGCTGTAAATGGGCTCAACAAAAGTCAAAGAAGACTTATTCAGCCACTGGTAATGTTTATTGCTTACCTAGTGATGTCAAACTTTGTCAGGAAACGGATAGGCTAGGGTAGTTCTTAAGGACATCAGATCTAGAAACTCGTTAGCCCTAGCAGTTCCTGACAAGAATGATTATCCAGGAGTGGGGGGTCGGGTTCGATCGTCGGAATGCAGGACAGGGGTTAGGATCTGATCAGTATGTCAATGGTATTGCTTACCTAGAGATGTAAGAGTACTTCTCCTCACCGCGAGCCGTCCGAACAGTACCTGTCATCATTACACATATGTACTCCTTCACTGTATGGAGTTATTGACCCCCTTTGAACGCTGATGCTGTCTCGTCATTAAATGGCATTGAGTGGAAGATACATGGGCGCGGGGGGTTAATACCGGCTATATTCGGCTCAAAATCCGTGAAATATTTCGAACGTATGTTTATGGGAACACTACGGTAGAGTATAGTACAGTTTATGCAATGCTAGGGAATGCGAAAGAGTTACAGGTGGTTGCAACAGGGATGGGTTGGCAAGCGGGATAAGCACATCCCAAATAATAACAGTCATACGAGTATACGACAAATGCAAGGTTGATAAACACGCATTATGGCAAAGGAGAGAGGACCACAGAGATAGCACGTTGCTTGCCATGCATGCTTGCTTGTTTCTCAACCGTGCAGTGTTGTTAGGAGTGCACTATCAAGCCTGTGGGGACAAACCAACTTAGCTGGAGAACAAAATTTCACAGACATTGTGACACATACAAAGAGTGTGAACATGAAATTAAACCCATAACTGTTCATGACTTTATTTCGTTTTTCTTAGCAGCTTCTAGGCAGCTCCCCGATTATGCTAGATGGCCAGCCGGCAGGGGAGCTGCCAAGTAACAAGATGTTAGCAATAGCCGAAAAAGAAAGCCTTGCTTGCTGTCAGTAATAGCACTAGAGGATGAGCGTTGTGCAATGAATGTTGATGCAATGAGGATCGAGCATTTGAAAATAGTTAAAGAAGCAACCAAGGACAAGACGTTTGATACCCTGAATTCCCTCATGATGGGCGGTACAAATTAACTGGGCTCTGGGATGTTGGCCGGGAAGCTTACTGCCTTCCTGATACAACTGTTACGTAATCAACACAGAAATAGCGCAAAAAACCATGGGTTATGCCGCTTTGGTTAGGTTTCTGATCCGGACCAAATAATAAATCAAAGCTGCCGAAAATCATGGCCGTTTGCGCCATTCCTGTTAAGTTCAGTGTAATAATTGACATGTTCGCCGGAAGTTATAGCGGCTTGGTGACTTGGTTGGATATACTCTGTTGGCAAGACCAGAGCCAAACTTCAAAAAAATCATTCAATCATTGACTGATGAATAATGTAGGTGTAGCACTGTGGCTGGCTCAGGGAGCTAGCCAGAGGCTACTAAAAGGCCAGAAAGAAAGACCGAAGCTCAGCCACAAGTGATGTTGCGGCTACATTGGTTGGCAGGTGGCATTCGTTTAGATTGCGCTACCTAATTTGCTGGCATGAGGCTATGTAGCCACATTTCAAGTTTATGTAAAAATAGCAATTAGATTTGAGGTTTTGAAAGACCACGCTTTGAACAAACCAAAATAATCAACGCCATCCTACTATTAATTAAAATTGGTCACTAGCCATGCAAAGCCGGGTCATTCAGCCAGGCCAGGTGATCAGTGTTAGGCCCAATCCAGCCATCTGCCGAGTCTTGAAACTATGGTTTTCATTGCAGGGCCGAATCCCCTAACGATGGTTTGTATTGCATAGTGTGAAAACTCGGATCTGAAAAAACTGAGGGTGAAGGGTGTGAGCGTATGCTGTGAAGCTTCCAATGGGGGGCGGAGGTGGGTTAATAACATGGCTGCATGGGTGGGGTGTGGAGCACTGCCGCTGGCTGTAGGTGTGGGTTTGTTGTTGTATAAAGCCCTTTCAGATGAACTGTTATGGGATGTTACGCATTATGGTCGTACCATATGACCTGTATGGATTGGATCGTTCGGTCAGGTCCGTGACCATGGACTCAGGACAGCTGTTGTGATAAGTACCTACCGTCAAGCCAGCTATGGGAACTTATTATTATGAAGGCCCATCGCCGTGTTCAGTTGGCTACTAGAAGCGGCAAGTTCATCTTGCATGTCTTATTTTATTGTAAATATACAGTGTAGCACTATTGTCTATGCCCATAATCTACGAGAAGCAGTGAACAACAAAAAGGTACTACTGAGACAGCGCAACTAATCTCAAAATTAAAACCTTCTCGCCTAGGTATTAAATGATTAAGGCAAGAACAGCCTTAAGTCTCGTGTTGCTCAGCCTCGGTATTTATTTAGCACACACACCCTAGGTAGCGTATTTGCATTTCCGGGTAACTAGCCTCTGCATTTGTGCGATTATTGCCGTAACCCGATTTTGTACATGTTTGTAACCAAACAAGGTTACCCCCCTTTCACCCACTCTCTTTGGATTCTTCATCGATACATTAGAAGCTCGTATCAACCTGGCCTGAAATGAAACATCTGTCATGACAGGTAACGAATGAGTCACGATTTTGCTATATGCTTACGATATATATATGTATACCAACATGCATCGTTAGAGGGGCTGAGAAGGGTTGTATAAGGATTGATACGCAGTTTCGGAAGGATTGGACGAGGAAGTTCGTGGGGTAAACGCTTATCAACACACGACAGACAAATGGAAGGTCTATCGAGGGAGGCTGAGAGTTTTAAAGTAGTAGAGTAGCTACTCATAGCGGAATTAGCTACACAACATTGCACAGATTTGCGAAGGATGTTGACCTGCGATGTGCTCATCACTGTAGTCATGCGCACTCCAAGTATAAGCCAATGTTTTGGGTGTGGAGGTGTCCGGTATCATTCAAAAGCATGGAAAGACGGAGGCACGGAGGCACAGGGCATGGAGACACGGGGAATAAAACAAACCGTAAACTCACTGATGAACAGAAACTTAAACAATAGTTTTACCTACGGGAGGGGCCTGGATTCATGCAATAGTAACAATTTAATTATGCAAGTAATTGAAACTAGACGGACCAGAGCTTTTTACTCATATTGAGACAGACAGAGCTGGTCTGATCACCTGTTAAGCCGTTGAGAAGACGCCTTCTGTATGAAGCAGCACAACTAAGACAGCTGTCAGCCAGACGGCCAAATAAGTGAAACTCACACTGAGGCAAGAATCTGGATCCCATGTTTCACTGGTTGCAGGCAGCTGTAGGGGTAAGGCTGGAATCCGAGCTTTGAGGAATTGACAGGAAATCGCCCCCTCTTTCACATTCGCATATTGTTATTGTTATGTTTGGAACAGACATTGCCCCCTCCTGTGTTGTGCATGGGTTTTTGCTCTTATGTGTTTTTAAGCATCAACCGTTGCATGGAGAGGATGAAGAATGGTTGTGGGAGACTGAAGGCGTGTGCCAGAGGTTTTGGGCAAGAGGAAACTTATTATTTATCATCCAAAGAGATGTGCCTTACTCAGCACATGCCATACTTCTGACGAAAGGTTCAGAATTAGATCCCGGGCAAACATGTGCCCTAGTCAAGTGAACTAATTTGCAGCACCTGCAGGGCCACCTGAGCTCAAGCGGTTACATATCTTGATCATTACGCCTAGTAATCGACACTGCAACATAACAGCATGCCCCTGCATGCACACAACTTTCAGAGCCGTATGCTTTCATAAGCTCATAACGCGCGGTTATACTTCGAGATAAGCCATGAGCCCTTTTTGTTGAATGCCAGTGATTGCTTTAATTATGAACTCCATGCGTGTTATGACTAGACTTGAGAGCACAATAGAGCAGCAGCTTCTGGGCAGCTCCCCTGGCTGGCTACTCAGCCCAAACTAAAGCAAGCTAGTGCCCCTCGAAGGTGGCATAAGCAGCTTTCTAGCACAAGTACAATCGTGGGACGCAGCCCAGCGGGTGTAGTACATCAGAGCAGATGCGTCTACGAATCATGGTGCGTCCCTAAGCGTACAACTATACGGATCAAAGGTTAATATTATCTGGGTGTGTGTCTGAGAGTATGGTAGAGGGCATGCTGCATACGTTGCATGGGAATATGAGGGGATCACTGCGGTATGCTTATTGGAGCACAGCATAAGCTATAATAGCGTTCACTTCTTAATTGTGTAACACAGCCCCTTTCTTATTCACTATGGTGGTGGCCAACTGATCTGCCCTTTTCAACTCACTGCCCTTCAGCACATCCAAAACGCTCTCAGCAGTTACACCTACATGTGTTCCCTTCAATTGTTGAACACAAGTGTCAATCAATGCCGATGCTGCTGGTGATCGCAACAACGTTTTTTTGTCAGTTTTGATCATGAGCTGTTGCTGGCCACCCATTGGTATCGCTGATGGTCTGGCATCGTCCTAGTTGCTAAAGTGCTCACCTCCCGCATGCATTCAAGCAAGACGAAGACATGCTGAAAAGTTGGTGGGCTGCTCTTCCATCCTCATCACATGCTGACTTTATGCATGCTTACAGGCATACACACCCATCCGGACCATCATGTGTGTGTGTGAGAGTTTATGTATGTGTGAGGGTGGTGGTGTGTGTGTGTGTGTGTGTGTGTGTGTGTGTGTGTGTGTGTGTGTGTGTGTGTGTGTGTGTGGGGGGGGGGGGGGGGGGGGGGGGGGGAGTTAGAGAGAAGGCAGGGGGCATGCATACATGGACCAAAGACTACGACAATCTATATTACCCCCTCATTTTAGCACTATTTTTCTTTTTCTGCTATTAACACCAGCTTCTAGGCAGCTCCTGTAGACTGCCACTGCCCCAGATCCAAAGATGCACAGGAGAACTGGAAAGCTTACGATATCAGCTCCCAGGCGCCTTTGTTGTTGGTTGCTTCAAGTTTGGATGAAGAGAGAGCACAGGGAGCTGCCTAGAAGCTGCAGCTCGTTGCTAAAAAAATACAATGTTTGGTGGGGCCAGTCAGAACGAAACAGTAGGCATGAGATCAACTCGCTGCCAAAGAAACTGGCCCAGAGTAACCATAGAGCAAGGCACATGCTCCAGGGGTTGCAAGTTTTCACCTGATGGCTCATCACTGGTTTGTTAGTAAAACCCGAGCCGTGGGTTGCATACTGCGCGAATCCCCAACCTTTCACAACGCTAGCAACGAAGGCAAATATATGCGCTTACCAACCTGGACAACGCCGCGCGGCCAGTTGCTTGTGCCTAAGATAGAGAAAGCCGAGAGTGGAACAGAAACGTGCGTCAGAAATGGTGCCTGCACCTTCCACAAATGCTGAGAAGGCTTTGTAAAGGTTTAAATTGGAATGCTGAGCGTATTCGATGGCGGTCGGGTCGTTTGGACGAGATCGAAGATTTAAAAAAAAGTTCGGGATTTGAAGGTCCGGAAATCCGGGATTATCAGAAAAATCAGTAGAGAGAATAAGTAGGCATCTGACATGACAGATCAGTTCAGTGTCGGGTGGCGTGGATTGCCAGCCACGGTCGACAGTTACAACCGGTTGGTTACAACCTTAGGTTCAATTGACTTACCATCAAATGGCCCCAACCATCAAGGGGCAGTAACCAATTAACCTGCCGTAAACCGAGTTAACTGCCGTCAAATGGCCCAACCTTATGGTTCGATGCACCATTTAGCGGCGGTAAATATTCCACGGCAAAATGACAACGTCAGAACATGATGGACGCATCGACTTTCCATACATGTCACTTCAATGCCCTGCCAGATAGTAGTCTAGTAGCATACCCCTTAGCCTTAGTACCGTGCAGTATATTCTTGGGCTGAATCGAAACCCTGAGCAGCTCTACTTGTCTTCGACTACGCAATCTGTTGTAAAACCTGCTAATTTCCCAAAAGTGTTGTTTGTTTACCCAACGGTCAGGTGGGGTAAGAGTGCTATTCGAACCGGGTATTTAAGGTGAGGGAGTTTGTTGATCGATTGCGATTATTCCAGTAGTATGTGCTAAACATGTTGCGGCAGAAAGGCGTCTTGTTACTAGGCATTGTAAATTGGCAAATAGCTTCATAATTTTAGGATATAATTTAATATCAGGCTGTTTGGATTGAGGGCGAGAGAAGGCATGGTTACCTAACCGCGATCCCACCCTTGTAAGTATGCTGTTGCAGTCTAGGGACTAGGGGTAGCCAACTAGGCTAAAGGGACTTGCCCTACCATGATTCTAGTGAGGATGGGCTAGAAATAAAAATAAAACTGGTCAACTGAACCCCACATAATCGTTTTACCGACGGAGGACCCCACATAATCGTTTTACCGACGGAGGCCCTGAGTTCTTGATACACTGATAATTTATTTTTACGATTCTTAATTAATACATATTTTAGAGATTCCGATCCTTACCCTTCAACAGACCATGCATAAATAACCAGCCGCGTGACGCTCTTTATCATCAATAACGTAGTACCGGTAGTGGGGGATTTTTTGGTGGGGGAGGAATAGTAGCATTCAGACGGTTGACTCAGATTCCTTACAGTTGCTTTTTCATATTTCCAATACATATAATTTACCCTTAAGGGTTGAGGAAATTAAGCACATGCAGGCTTCATCATTGTCAGTACTTATATTTGCAAAAGTATGGGGGCCTGCTTGCTGGACATTGAGACACTGCCCGAGAGGTCCAGCGATCTTTCAGATGGGGCCCCCATTGGTACAAGTGCTAGTAGACATATTTAAGGTGTATGCTGGGCCTTGTAAAGTTTTAGCTTTGAGTGTGATATTTCCCTTAATTAGGGGGTATATCGCACCACTAGCTGGCTTTACTGGTCTTATCAGCTTTTACCATTAAATAAAGTCAACTGCACTATCTAGCTTGTAAGTCCAGACTGTTCAGGTCTGTTTTTGTGCTACTACCAATAGAGTCGCTACTGTCAAATAATAACAGAGTCACTTCCCCTGGGAGGCTCAAGTAGCTTCTGGAAGATATAACTCCTGTGGGACAGAGGGATGGTGGTGGGAACTCGAAATTTGGTTCAGATCAAGGCTCAGCAGCTTGGGGCACCAAGAATTTAGTGCCCCCAGTGACTGTGCACTTGATTTTATACCGGGCAGGACAGTACTGCTGGGAAAACACTGGCGGTGGTTACTCCTGGTTTTGCCCGGGGGTTTACGGGTATTTGAAATATGAACGCGTCCTGCGGAATCTTACGTCGCGCGGCTGAATACTCCATTTCACCCACTACTGTGTGGGAAATGCGGCGTCTGCATCTTGTTGAGGTAAGTAAGGTACAAAAACTGTAGATAAATCTAAACAAATGAAATTTGTGACTAGCTTTCTTGTTTAGTTTATCAGTTCACGTATTTACAACCTCTTGCCCATGCAGGTCACAAATCTGGGCAGGCCACACATCTGGGACGCTGTCATACGAATGGTAAGCACACTGAATGTATTTTGTATATCCCAGTGGATAGACCAGGGTACATGGTACATGTAGTAGCATGATCGTAGCCCTGTGGTGTTTGTAGCCCTGTGGTGTTGATCGTTGATTGTGGATCGTAGCCCTGCACTATGAATAAAACAGCATTTTACTAACTAGCTAATTCTCGGGCAGGTCTAGTAAAGTGAAAATCCACTACCCCACTAGTAATATTTCATGACGACCCTTACAAAAGTTTTGTCTATCATCCAAAGCATTTTACTAAGCCTACTTAGCAAATTACTAACTAGATTCATCCCCAAAGCCTTTTACTAAGCCTAGTTTGCAAATTACTAACTGGATTCATCCCAAATTCGTGCGAATTCCCCCCCAAATCACGGAGAATTCGGAACTAAGCTTAGTAATACATAGTACTCTGTAACCGAAACCTAATAATTCCAAGTCAAGACTCACGACTCACTGACTCACTGAATCACTGACTTACTAACTCACAGCTGTGGTGTTGATCGCTGGTGGTGTTGATCGTTGGTGGTGTTGATCGTTGGTGGTGGATCGTAGCCCTGTGGTGTTGATAACCGACAGGCGCCTCTGTCAAATATTTACCATAGATAAATACAGTTCCTAATTATATATCCCGTCATGATGAGCTATGAGACAACCCATCTCCGTGCAGCTTTTCCGAATTGTACCTATATATGGTTAAGCGGCCTCTAATACCAAGTCGTTAGTTTTTACATCTACCATGTACACCAGCACCCCTTTACGTTATCATGTACTTGCCAAGTAAAGATAAACAAATACAATACTAGGTAACATGGGCCAAGTTCGGAGTGGCACTGTATAATATATACAGGACGATGAGGAGATGAATGAAGGATTTTTTCGTATATTCAGATTTTAAAATATATATTTATTTAGTAGCCATTTGTAGCCACGCATTCGCTCAAACAAGCAGTCTATACCCAAGTACCTCAACCCACAACCCATTAAATCTTACACAAGCTCCCAGCATCAAAGCATAACAATCCTACTTGTGTAACACC
Organism: Chlamydomonas sp. ICE-L; assembly: GCA_013435795.1. Classification (NCBI taxonomy): domain Eukaryota; kingdom Viridiplantae; phylum Chlorophyta; class Chlorophyceae; order Chlamydomonadales; family Chlamydomonadaceae; genus Chlamydomonas; species Chlamydomonas sp. ICE-L. The sequence continues at coordinate 1,384,195 of JACBWV010000678.1, read as the reverse complement.
TACCCACCCTTCACCTACTACCATACTAATACCCCTTATTATGTAAGACCCCCCCCCCCCCCCCCCCCCCCCCGGAAGTTGGGGAGTGGGCTTGTCTAGGGTCAACACTGGCTTATGACAATGTAACATAATACATAAAATCCCAAGCCGTGGTAAAGCCCTGTCTCCCGCCATATTGTATGTATCATTGTATTGTGGCCATCATGGCATCCCGTAGTAGACCGTGGATGAGTTATCAATAGGGGGTTCACAAGTTAGCGCAGGTCAATTGCATGTTGGCCCAGGTGATGCACACATTGGCGCAAGTGCAGTACACGTTGTGCATGCGAAGGGGAATTGGTGTTGGGACAGGTCGTGTATGGCTGAAAAATGAAGCGGAGTTCATCTGGAAAATTGAAACGTTGTCCCTCCCGTTGAATCGTCTGCCGAAATGTAAAACATGTGTCTGGTCATGCATGTTAGTCCTGCATACGCCCTAACCCCCCAATACCGAGTCCTCATCTAAAAGTAAGCCCTGCACTTAAACCCCCTAACTACACCCTTAAAATATAACAAATTACACCCTACCTAACCCGCCCCCCCCCCCCCCCCTTCCCCCCAACCTTAATCACCTTCAACCCTAGACCCTGCACTAACCGTCCTTTTGTTACCACTTGCAGGCAGATATACAAACACATGTAATGGCTGCACAAGAAGACTCCACCATGTCTTCCATAAGTGATGTGATCAAATCTTCCATGAACACCTTGGAGCAGCAGATTCATGGATTAGTGCATGGGGAAGTGGTTTCCTTGAAGCAACAGCAACAGCAACAACTACAAGAACAAGCAGCCACAGCCGCAGCTGAACGTCAACAGTTGGTAGAAGCTGCGGAGCATCAACAAGAACAACAAGGCACAGCCATAACCAAACTTCAAGCACAGGTGGCATCAGTTCAAGAACATGCAGCTGAATGTCAACGGTTGGTAGAAGCCGCAGAGCAGCAACAACAACAGCAAGCTACAGCCGTGGACAGACTTCAAGCACACGTGGCATTGATTCAAGAACAGGTAGCCGCAGCCGCAGCTGATTGTCAAAGGTGGTCAGAAGCTGCAGGACAGCAATAGAAACAGCAACAGCAACAGCAACAGCAACAGCAACAGCAACAGCAACAGCAACAGCAACAGCAACAGCAACAGCAACAGCAACAGCAACAGCAACAGCAAGAGCAAGGAGCTGCAGCTGCAGCTGCAGCCGAATTTCAAGCACAGGTAGCCGCCCGGAAAGAACAAGCAAGGCAGCAGCAGTCAGCAGCTGATGAGGTGAGTAGAGGTCCGGACAAACCGAAGCTTTGCTCACATGCACCACTAACTTCCATGTATAACTGGTAGGGAACGGCAAATCCTATGATGTTGACCAAATATGCAATATGATATTGTATGATATCATACAAAAATCATATGTTTAATATCATATGATATGATTAGGGCTGTCAATATCGTACAATCTTTTCGATTATCGTACAACATATCGTGATATATCGAAAGATATCGATATCGTACGATATTTTTAGCCCCTTTTTGGGAGATGTCAGTATTAGACCAACTCAGGTGATATTAAAGGAAATACCAGTTACACGTCCATGCGATTAAAGACAAATGAACCAGTCAAATAAACCATTCCTAACGAGGATAGAAACACGATAATATCGCGGTATACTGAATTCCCCGGCTCAGACCCAGTGCAAGGAAATCCCATGCAAATCTGCTAATCATACCACTATACAAAACTACACTTCCACTTGAAGCCCCAAACTACACTTCCACCTATAGCGCCATCCTTACCTTTAGCACCAGAAGTGCATGGAAAATCACACAACCCGCGACCCCCCCCCCCCCCCCCCCCCCAAATATGGCGCAGATCTCCAGGACGAACTGAAATTGCGTATTTTCCACTTAACACGATATATATAGTATGCTACAACACACGATACAACGTTAGACACAGCACAATGTATCCCAATAAGCAAGATATATCGTACGATAACCCCCAAAATATAGTACGATGCAAGTTTAATATTGTACGATATATCGTACGATACATGATATAATAAATATCGTAGTGTACAAAGCTTGACAACACTAGATATGATGCGCCAGGCCAAAGTTACTTAGTCAGACCGCCGGCATCATATGATATCATATGATATCATATGATGATATGATATATAGCTTATAATAGCTTATGCTTTGGCCCCCCCACTCACTTGGGGAGCAGTGCAACCAATTATTCCACACACAGAAATAAACACTCACTTATGCATTGGCCAAACATGGGCAGCGCAGATAGCATATGCACATGAATGAATGTGGGAATGCATGCACACTTGCGCACTGTCACAGTCACAGATATATAGCCCCCCCCCCCCCCCACCCCCCCACCCCCACCCCCCCCACACACAAACACACCTTCCCGCCCCTCAAAACCCCCACCTCCAAACCACCACCAGCCCCTGTACTGTAACAGCTCAGGATGCACTTAGCAGCCTGGGGGGTTATTCTAGTGGAACAGTCTACGTGATGTATGTTTATGTGTAATCGATATGCGTAAGCTAGAAGAACAGTAGGGTGTTACCTAAGTAGGGGATGTGGAGTTGCTCGGGAAGAACGTCTTCGTGGAAGGAGTAGAAGGGTTTGTTCCGAGTAGCTCGTGTCTATGTACGCAACGTGTGCGTTGTGAGAGATGAGGCAGTACATGGGTATGGTACTGTATCATGTGCGTTCGTCACGTGGCTTACGGGTACGGTGTACCCGTATGCCTTGCTGGAAGGCCAGAGTACCCGTGAAGGGTTCTGTACCGTTACACTCCCCCCCCTCCAGAAGAGATGTGGACCCCGCATCTGATCGTAAGAAAGGTGGGATGTGAATACCAGTCGTACTCGTATGTGCCGTGCTCAAAATATACTTGATGAATCAAGTTGGTTTCGGAGAGAACCATTTAACATCCCTTTTGAGTACTCCGGGAAAGATAGCTTTATGAATAAAGCAATCTAACCGCCGTGTCGTATGCGTCGAGTGCGATGGGTTGGTAATGGGCCCGTTTTTTCGACGTACGTCGGGACAAAACGGGCGTAACACGTGATTTCCATGCATCGACGATGTGAGGGGCACTTTTATTGACCGCCTTGGCGAGTTCCCAAGTGTCTTGCTCAATACCGAAGTCTTGCCATCGGACCAAGTATTCGAGACGTCGTTTGCTGAATGTGCCTATGACACGCGATTTCTCGCGCATGATGCATTGGATATTCCAAATTGGAGCGCCGTCGGAGTCGAACTCTAGCGGTTGTCCAACATGGACAACGCCATCGGAGCGCCAATGCTTGATCAAACCCACGTGAAACACGGGGTGGATACGCATCATCTTGGGCAAATCCAAGCGGCACGCCGTGACTTGCCGGACAACTCTGGTGACCTCGTCGCGTGGCCCAATGCATTCCGTAATCGTATAGGGGCCAACAAAACGAGGCGTAAATTTTGGTTTACCCGTTGCTTTGAACTTCATATTGCGGGTGGACAAGAGAACTTTATCACCAAGGTTGAAGAAAACCTCCGATCGTCGCTTATCGTAGTGGGCTTTCTGCCGATCTTGAGCGGCTTGCATGCATGCCTTGCATTGATCTTGTCGTTCAATGTGATCGGCCCACCAATTGTTGGCTGCCGGACATTTCGATTCGACCTCAGCCTTTAGCGGCGTCGTAGGGTCGTAACCAAGGTACGCCCGAAATGGGGTGTTTTGAATGGACTCTTGGTAGGAATTGTTGATTGCAAATTCCACCAGCGCCAAGGACTTATCCCAATCGTCGTGGTACGGCCCCACGTAGTGGCGAATCATGTCCTCGATGACTCGGTTCATGCGTTCCGTCTGACCGCAAGTTTGAGGATGAAACGCAGTCGAGAACGCTTGTCGCGTGCCCATTAATCGATGGAGAGCCACGCCGAAATGCCCTGTGAATCGCGCATCGCGATCACTGAGGAGTTTCTTTGGGATACCATGATAGCGGATGACACGATTCAGGTATAGGGAAGCGAATTCCTCTGCGTTTATCGTAGTATGACAAGGTTCGACATGAACCATCTTCGACAGTTTGTCGACGAATACCGCGATGGCATCATGGCCAGAAGACGTTGGCGGAAGCGCCGTGATGAGGTCCGTGGAGACACACTCCCAGAATTTCTCAGGAATTTCCACGGGAACCATGGTACCGTTAGGCTCTGCGTTTCCGGGCTTGTTCATTTGACACTTATGGCATTGTTGGACGAAGGCAGTAACATCTGCCGTGACTTTGGCCCAAGTAAAAGTGCGGGTGACCAGCTCCAATGTCTTGGTGCGACCGCAATGGCCCATGTAAATAGGGTCGTGAGCTTCGTGGATGATATCCAGGCGAAGGGCTGCGTCGAGGGGGACACACAAAAACTCGCGTCCGTACTTGTTCTTCTTAACCAGTAACCGTTTCTGGAAAACTTATCGCGGAGGCGCTTGCTGCCCGGCGTGAAGTTCGAGTCCTGTTTGTATCCAGCCAAAATTCGATCCATGATGGACGAAGAGGAGGGAGTCGACGCAGCGGGCGTATGCCGACTGCGTCGTCTCGTTTCCTCGACCGGAACCGAAGGTACGGGGAGGACAGTCGGTGGGCGGGGAAGGATATCCACGACCGCAGGACCGACTACAATAGGGCGTTGCTTTTTTGATCGAGGCCGGCATTCGCTGACCAATAGAGAGAAGACTAACAGCTGGTGCGCAACCGCGACGTTGGCGGGGGCAGAGAGGTTGGGATTGCGACTGACCGGGTCTACCATATTATTGCGACCCGCGCGATACTCCCAAGTATAGCTAAAGGGCGCCAGGTCCTCCTGCCATCGGCCCATGCGTCGTGAAAGGACCGCCTTGGTGTCAAAATACGTGAGCGGATTGTGGTCAGTGACCAATGTCATGTGGGAACCTTCGAGGTAGCATCGCCACTCGGTCAACGCGTGGACGATCGCTAGCATCTCTTGTTCCGTCGTAGTATAGTTCAGCTCCGCTGGGATATACTTCTTGCTGGCGAAGGCGATGGGGTGTTTATCTTGTAAGAGCACCGCGCCCGTACCAAGCAAAGATGCGTCGGTAATGACTTCGAAAGGTTTGCTGAAATCCGGCAGCGCGAGGGCTGGAGCGGATAGCAAAGCTGCTTTGAGGCCCTCGAATGAGACGAGATGTTCTTGTTTGAACAAGGTGCCTAGTTCACCCTTGATGTTAGACAAGGTTTGAAGAGGGGCAGCGAGAGACGAATAGCCTTGGATAAATTTGCGAAAATAATTGCACAAACCGAGGAATGAGCCGATCTCTTTCGCCGTTTTCGGAGTAGGCCAGTCACGGACTGTGCTAACCTTTCGTGGATCAACTTTAATTCCGTCGCGTCCAATGTAATGACCCAGGAATTTAACCTCTGTTTTGTTGAAGGAACATTTGGAGAGTTTCACGTAGAATTCGTTGTCCTGGAGGACCTGGAGAACCGTGGCCAAGTTGGACTTTAAATTCAAACTGACCCATCGGGGTAGTGAACGCAGTCTTCGGCGCGTCCTCGTCCGAAATTCGTATTTGGTAATAACCAGACGTGAGGTCTAGGGAACTGAACAAAGTAGCTCCACCTAAACGATCAATGGTTTCGTCAATACGGGGAAGGGGATACCTATTTTTAATCGTGATGTTGTTGAGTGCTCGCCAATCGCAAACCACTCGGTATCCCGTTCCACCCGGTTTCGCTATGATCATAATCGGCGCACCGTACGGGGACGAGCTCGGGGCGATGAATCCTTGCTACAACAGGTCGGAGACGTATTCCTCACATAGTAAGGTCTCGGCTGGACTCATGCGACGATTTCTGCGATATGGCGCGTAAGCATTGTCTTGCATTTTGATGACGTGAGGTATAACTCGATGGTTAGGAGTCCCCATAGGCAAATTGTTGAAGACCTTGCAATACTTCCATAGGAGAGCGCGCAGGTCGCTGGCTGAGATGAGCGTCTTATCGTCGTGGTCAAGGATGTTGTCGCGGATCCAATTTTCGAAATCCATGCTTGCCACCGGGGGACCAGGTTAAGGCCCGTCGGACGGCAGTAATTTCGTAAGCAATTTCCCCCGTTCATCGGCAGTGACGTTAGACGCCGGTAAATCCGCTCGGGATTCGCGGACATTGACCATGACATGGTTAGCGCCAGCCTTTAAAAGCTTTGCTGCCTTGCGACCAGTAATGACTGGGTCATCGGTTGACTTGCCCGAAAGCGCCATAGTGAAGAAGGAATGAGCCGTTTCGTCCCGCTGCCTGTTTACAGGTGTTAAACAACAGCCGTACCGTTTGAGCGACAATGTCATGCGATCGTAGTCCAGGACGGCATTTTCGTCGCGCATCCAGTCGGATCCGAGGATTAGGTCTAATCCTCCAGGAAGTTTGTCGACGACATGGACGAACACTTTGCCAACATATCGATGTATGTGGATAAGGAGCGTGACCGTCCCGCGGACTTTGATAATCCCGTCGTTAGCGCAAGTGAATCCGTTGCGTTCGTTTTCCCAAGGGCGGATGTGCAAACCAAGATCTTCAGCCGTTTGCTTTTCCATAAGACAACCTGTCGCGCCTGAGTCTGCCAATGTGAGCAATTGCTTCGCTCCTGATCGGGCGTTGAATAGCATATCGGGGGCAGCAGCGGAGTTGACTTCGTATACCCGATTGGCTCGCGTCATGAGCACGGGGGAAGAATTCGTATTTCGTTGCGCGTGATTGCGACGGATGCACTTCGTTGACCGTCTGGCAGCGATTTGTTTTTCGCGAACTTTGGGATCCAATGCCTCCGACCACCAGTGTTTTTTTCGACGGATTTCAACCGGACTGGGGATGCCCTCCTCAGGTGCGGGGCCAAAGTATACTGCCTTGGTCACGTCGTTGATCGCACGCCAATCCTTCTTCATTTGGACGGCCCGTTCGGAGTCGGGGGGGTCATACCATACTTGGATGGCGACTTTATTCGAAGGTGACCCCTTGGGGCGGGGTTTCATATGGTGATCGCACGATTGATACTCCTTAAATAACTCCATACCTTGGAGGAGACTGGAGACATGTTCATCGTTACTTGCGTTTTTCGGGAGGATGAACATACCGGATGTGTCGAAGGGTGCATCGTTTTTGCATTCCCAATAGTGTTCTAACACCGACACGACGTCTTCCGGAATGGGGTGAGCGTATATGAACTCGTTTGCGATGGAGACACGCATGCCAAACTCTGTAGAGAACTTCAGTGGACAAGGGGACGACAAGGCATTAGTAGAAGTTACATCAATAGTTGGGGTTAAGCCCAAGTGAGAAAATAGTTCCTCTTGAACTTGTAACAAGAGCTCAAGTGGCTCGACTACTACTACTTTATCGTCGCTAATTACACGATCCAGGCTTGTCAACACCTGACTGGCCGGTTCCTATTCCCAAATCGGGATGGGACCGTTGCCATCAAGGGCCCAGTCGGGACACGTAGTCTCATTGAGGGCTGGCCAGTTAGGCAAGTCCCGCGTGCGGCAGCGTCCGTCAGCATTCAGCGACCGCACACATGTCCTCATGTAGCGGAAGCAGAAGAAGCAGCGAGCTCCATTCTGAAGCCAGATGGTCTGCCCGACGCTGACCGATTTGTTCATATGCATGGCGTTCTGGGGGTCTTGACCCGAAAAGTCGGGGGTCCGTGGCCCGCTGGGCTGTGCACGGCCCCGACCAGCACCCTGTCCGTATCCTCCTCGACCACCACGGCCCGCGCCGCGGCTAATAGAGCCTTTCCCGAACGTGCGATCAGCACCTTGCAAACTGAGGACCTGCGGCCTTGGCGATCCACCCAGCTTGCCGTTGTGCGCCGGCTGCGTCGCACTACGTCCTCCACCACCTCGGCCACCGGCCTGGTTGCGACTACTGTTTGCCGCCAGTTTGGGGCTCTTGGCTGGGCGAGAGTTCATCTCCCCGCCGTCGTCGGTGGCTATTCCCTGCGAAGAGAAAGAATCAGGGTCAGAATCGGAGGGGGGTGAGTTGGTAAACTGGACGCGATTGAATGCAAGGTCCTTACCCGGGTATTTAGTATCCGCGGGGCGCTTGAATGGGTACCTCGACTTCTGGTTAGCGTAACCTCCCCTCTGATGGCGATCGTGCTTGTCTGTCAGGGACTTGCCACGAGCGGCGACAACTTTCCTCGCTTCGTCCAACTGCAGATAGCGGAACAAGTCCTCCATCGTTTCGAACATAGTACCAGACTCGCGCCGAGCGTGGGCACTGGCACGGAGTTCATCGGAGAGTCCCGTGCAAAACAAGTTCAACTTTTCGCGATCGGTGAGATCGGGGACTTTGCGAAATTCCGACTTGATTGCGTGGTAATAATTCTGCAAGGATCGAGTATCTTGGCGGAAGCCACCTTCGTGTAGTTTGGTGAGAGCGACGTGTGATTCCGTTCATAGCTCAGGCAGGAGGAGCGATTCTGCCCATGTCACGATTCCCATGAAATCCAACCCGTCCAACTCATCGCTAGACCAAGCCTCGACGTAAGTGATGCGGAGTTGGCCAGTGAATGCGCCCGACAGATGTGTAACAATGCGGTCGAACGGACCAAGGTAACCGTCAGCGAACTGGAGCTCGAGGATAGTGACAACATTGAATACCCATCGGCGCAACTTAGCCCTAGTGCATTTGTCCGACAGTTTGTTTTCAATGAGACGCAGCTCCTTTCGCATTTCAGTTACTCGTTTTTCGAACCCATTGTCGTGATCAGAGTGACGAGTGGCGCGGTTGGCGGGAGGAGGGGTGATCGGCGGGAGCGAACCGGGCTCACCTGGCGGGCCCTCAGGGGCCAGGTGTGTGCCCGCGCGATCCTGTCGTGTCGGAGAAGGGGTGTCTGCGGGCAGCGTAGCTGTGCGCTTTGCACGAGATCGAACAGCGGCCGGGAAAGCCACCGTAGGTACTGCGGGCGTCGTTGGGGGCTCGGGCCGAGCCGCCCGAGGAGCGCGATTAGAGGTCGGGTCGCCAGGTAGAACCTGGAGGGGCGAACCTGGGGAATCGGCTAAGTCGTGGTCTGATGACGAGTAGTCGGAGACCGAAAAGGGGCCGTCGGGTGGTAAGGGCGCGGCGGTAGGTGTCGGCGGGGAAGGGGTAGCGCCCCCCCGCGGGATCGAACCACGTTGCATTTTGCCAGTAAGGCCACCCGAAGGGTTATAGACGTCGGGGAGTCGGGTACTGGATCAAACGCCGGGGCTACCTGAGCGACAGCGAGTTTATCAGACAACCCTGAATTCCCCTCAACCCGCACCTGCCTGTCAGGTGCAAGAGGCAAAGTCTTGTCCATCTTGTCGTCATTGGCCTCCGCCGCAGGGTAGTGGGCCTTCAGCTTAGTGCCCTTGAGGGCGGCGTCCTTGTCGGCGATGTCTTTGATGTTCAAAGGCATCCAGTCCATCCACCTTTGCTTTCGCATCTTGGACGCCGTGTACAAACGGGTCATGCTGTCGCGCAGATCATCAACCGCGTGCAGCGATTCCACGATGTTCTCGGGATCGCAATCCAAGAGGAGCCTGTCAGCGTAAGCATTCATATGCGCCGCCAACTTGTCGTCGGCATAAGGCGCAACAGGGTGGTCAGCGGAGTGGTAATAGAGAAGACCATCCGACTTCGCAGCCTTGGCATACGTGGGCGACGCCTTGATCTCGCAATCGCGCAGAAACGCCTGCTTGCGCGCAGCGATGGCCTCCTGAGCGGCGGCCTCGTCCTCACGAGCGGCCTGAGGAAGCGCATGCTTGCGCCCCACAGTCCTGCCGTTTCCACAACCAACATAGCGGGCGCCGCTGGAAGAACCGCCAGGGTCCTCAGTGTCCATCGGCACCGTCTCGTTGCGCGCCACAGTAGCTTGGTGCGCCGCGATCATGGCCATGACATCCGCATGGGTAATGGCGGCGGTAGAGGCAGCCGCGGGAGCAGCCATTGGGCGCTTACCGTAGGCGACGTTCTCGCGAGTCAGCTGCGCGACGATCTTAGTCAAGCGAGCGTTCTCAGCGAGAGCGGGGGCGAGCTCTGCATGGGGGGAAAGGCGTGGCGAGTTAGACAATGGCGTCGGCATCGTGGGAAACAGTGTGCGATTCACGGGCAAAACATTGGGAGGTGTACCCAAGCGGGAAGGTGTGTCCTCAATATGATCAAATGGATTGCAAACCGAGAAAGGCAGGTTTGTTCTATATTCGTCAGGCGTCAGACTGCGCTCACCTGCTTGAGATTAAGCAAGGTCGGCCTGTGCAGCCTCGAGCTCGGTCTCCTTAGCCCCCAGCTCTGTGCAAAGCACATCCATGGCGGACTTGGCGATCGCCGCGGCCCCAGTGAAAGCGGCCTGGAGGTCGGACAACGCCTTGCGACTCTTAGCCAGATCCTGGCCGAGGAAGTAGTGGCTGTTTAACAGCTCTTGCCTCTCGGTAGGATCGCCATTGGCCAATGCCGCCTCGGTAGCCGCGCTGGAGATGGCGAGGCGCTGCACCAGGTCAGCGACTTTGACGTCCTTAGCGGATATCTTCGCCATAAACTGCTCGGTAAGGGCCGAGTTGGCGATGGAGGCCTGGTCGAGCTGCGCGCGGAGTTGTCCAATTTGCTCCGCCGCGATCAGGTGGTCAGACATATGCTGATGACGCCTGCGCTCCGCTCCCGCTTCATAGCGAGCGCTGAGCTCCTCTACGCAAGGCGTCGCCAGCGTCGTCGTCGTCGTCATCGTCGGTGCCATGCCCGCGGGAAGAGGCGGGGCAGGGGGCGGGGCACCCGAGGGTGCCGCCAGACCATTGAAGCCGGCAACCAACGGTTGCAGCGTACCCACTGAGACAGAGGGCCGCGCTTCGGCAGATGCGGACCCATCCGGCGTAGCACCGAGCTCAGTGTCGGGCTCAGTGTCAGAAGACGCCATCCCTTCAGGATTGGTGTCGACCACCGACATCGTAGGCTGGTCAGCCGCGTCGTCGGTTACCTTGGTGGATTTGTGGGATGCCATTCTGCACAGGCAACAGAACAAGTCAGTAGGCTGGACAGGAATGAGTGGTGGGCGAGAGAGGGAGAATTACTCGCAACTGCAAGAGGCCAAAAATTCACCTGTCACAGGGACTAGCAAATTTAGCGAGCGTAACGAGCTGATAATGCCTCAAGCGTAACTGTATATGACGCGTTCGTCCAGAATACGATGAGGGATAAAAGCACTGCAAAGGCACGAATCACAGGGCAACCAGGAAGGACAACGACGAACCGAATTGCGCGACAGGATGAGCAAACGTGCAGGAGGAAAGCAACAAAAGATGATGCAGCAAGTAGGAAGAGTCGCAGGACAGGCTCGTGAAGTACGCAAATTAAAGCAAGTACGGCCTAGGTGGCCAATGGAGCCAATGCTGCCCAATTGATCAAACCCCGCTCAAGATGCTCGGGAAAGGAGCTCTAGAAGCTATGACCAAAAGGACAGGACGTAAATGCAAGAATCAAGAGCGTAGGCCATACAGGGGTCGGCAGGCTAGGAAAAGATGCCCATGCAAGACAGGTCGCAGGCGGCCTAGGGCGTGTCGAGCCTGACAGGACAGTTAACTGCGAGAGCCTAACAGGCGCTACGTGTACTCGAAGCTTACAGGTAAGAGCAGGAACAGCGAGCCAAAAATGCCAGGAAGCCGACAGGATGTCCTGGCGGGTGCGATTAATTCGAAGAAAAATTCGTATGCGTGCGTATGTGTATGCGTGAGGTCCCTAAGGAACGAAACCAGCTCCGCTACCAGTGTAACAGCTCAGGATGCACTCAGCAGCCTGGGGGGTTAATCTAGTGGGCAGTCTACGTGATGTATGTTTATGTGTAGTCGATATGCGTAAGCTAGCAGAACAGTAGGGTGTTACCTAAGTAGGGGATGTAGAGTTGATCGGGAAGAACGTCTTCGTGAAGGAGTAGAAGGGTTCGTTCCGAGTAGTTCGGGTCTATGTGCGCAACGTGTGCGTTGTGAGAGATGAGGCAGTACATAGGTATGGTACTGTATCATGTGCGTTCGTCACGTGGCTTACGGGTACGGTGTACCCGTATGCCTTGCTGGACGGCCAGAGTACCCGTGAAGGGGTCTGTACCGTTACATCCAATGCCTCCGACCACCAGTGTTTTTTTCGACGGATTTCAACCGGACTGGGGATGCCTTCCTCAGGTGCGGGGCCAAAGTATACTGCCTTGGTCACGTCGTTGATCGCATGCCAATCCTTCTTCATTTGGACGGCCCGTTCGGAGTCGGGGGGGTCATACCATACTTGGATGGCGACTTTATTCGAAGGTGACCCCTTGGGGCGGGGTTTCATATGGTGATCGCACGATTGATACTCCTTAAATAACTCCATACCTTGGAGGAGACTGGAGACATGTTTATCGTTACTTGCGTTTTTCGGGAGGGTGAACATACCGGATGTGTCGAAGGGTGCATCGTTTTTGCATTCCCAATAGTGTTCTAACACCGACACGACGTCTTCCGGAATGGGGTGAGCGTATATGAACTCGTTTGCGATGGAGACACGCATGCCAAACTCCGTAGAGAACTTCAGTGGACAAGGGGACGACAAGGCATTAGTAGAAGTTACATCAATAGTTGGGGTTAAGCCCAAGTGAGAAAATAGTTCCTCTTGAACTTGTAACAAGAGCTCAAGTGGCTCGACTACTACTACTTTATCGTCGCTAATTACACGATCCAGGCTTGTCAACACCTGACCGGCCGGTTCCTATTCCCAAATCGGGATGGGACCGTTGCCGTCAAGGGCCCAGTCGGGACACGTAGTCTCATTGAGGGCCGGCCAGTTAGGCAAGTCCCGCGTGCGGCAGCGTCCGTCAGCATTCAGCGACCGCACACATGTCCTCATGTAGCGGAAGCAGAAGAAGCAGCGAGCTCCATTCTGAAGCCAGATGGTCTGCCCGACGCTGACCGATTTGTTCATATGCATGGCGTTCTGGGGGTCTTGACCCGAAAAGTCGGGGGTCCGTGGCCCGCTGGGTTGTGCACGGCCCCGACCAGCACCCTGTCCGTATCCTCCTCGACCGCCGCGGCCCGCGCCGCGGCTAATAGAGCCTTTCCCGAACGTGCGATCAACACCTTGCAAACTGAGGACCTGCGGCCTTGGCGATCCACCCAGCTTGCCGTTGTGCGCCGGCTGCGTCGCACTACATCCTCCACCACCTCGGCCACCGGCCGGGTTGCGACTACTGTTTGCCGCCAGTTTGGGGCTCTTGGCTGGGCGAGAGTTCATCTCCCCGCCGTCGTCGGTGGCTAGTCCCTGCGAAGAGAAAGAATCAGTGTCAGAATCGGCGGGGGGTGAGTTGGTAAATTGGACGCGATTGAATGCAAGGTCCTTACCCGGGTATTTAGTATCCGCGGGGCGCTTGAATGGATACCTCGACTTATGGTTAGCGTAACCTCCCCTCTGATGGCGATCGGGCTTGTCCGTCAACTTTCCTTGCTTCGTCCAATTGCAGATAGCTGAGCAAATCCTCCATCGTTTCGAATATAGTACCAGACATGCGCCGAGAGTGTGCACCGGCGCGGAGTTCATCGGAGAGTCCCGTGCGAAACAAGTTCAACTTTTCGCGATCGGTGAGATCGGGGACTTTGCGAAATTCCGACTTGATGGCGTGGTAATAATTCTGCAAGGATCGGGTATCTTGGCGGAAACCACCTTCGTGTAGTCTGGTGAGAGCGACGTGTGATTCCGTTAATAGCTCGGGCAGGAGGAGCGATTCCGCCCATGCGACGATTCCCATGAAATCCAACCTGTCCAACTCATCGCTAGCCCATGCCTCGTTGTAAGTGATGCGGAGTTGGCCAGTGAATGCGCCCGACAGATGTGTAACAATGCGGTCGAACGGACCAAGGTAACCGTCGGCGAACTGGAGCTCCATGATAGTGGCCACATTGAATACCCATCGGCGCAACTTAGCCCTAGTGCATTTGTCCGACAGCTTGTGTTCAATGAGACGTAGTTCCTTTCTCATTTCAGTAACACGCTTTGCGAACCCATTGTCGTGATCAGAGTGACAAGTGGCGCGGTTAGCGGGAGGAGGGGTGATCGGCGGGAGCGAGCCGGGCTCACCTGGCGGGCCCTCTGGGGCCAGGTGTGTGCCCGCGCGAACCTGTCGCGTCGGAGAAGGGGTGTCTGCGGGCAGCGTAGCTGCGCGCTTTGCACGAGGTCGAACAGCGGCCGGGGAAGCCACCGTAGGTACTGCGGGTATGGTTGGGTGGTCGGGCTGGGTAGCCCGAGGAGCGCGATTAGAGGTCGGGTCGATAGGTGGAACCTGGAGGGGCGAACCTGGGGAATCGGCTAAGTCGTGGTCCGATGACGAGTAGTCGGAGACCGAAAAGGGGCCGTCGGGTGGTAAGGGAGCGGCGGTAGGTGTCGGCGGGGAAGGGGTAGCGCCCCCCCGCGGGATCGAACCACGTTGCATTTTGCCAGTAAGGCCACCCGAAGGGTTATAGACGTCGGGGAGTCGAAAGGGTACTGGATCAAACGCCGGGGCTACCTGAGCGACAGCTAGTTTATCAGACAACCCTGAATTCCCCGCAACCCGCACCTGCCAGTCAGGTGCACGAGGCAAAGTCTCGTACATCTTGTCGTCATTGGCCTCCGCCGCAGGGTAGTGGGCCTTCAGCTTAGTGCCCTTGAGGGCGGCGTCCTTGTCGGCGATGTCTTTAATGTTCAAAGGCATCCAGTCCATCCACCTTTGCTTTCGCATCTTGGACGCCGTGTACAAACGGGTCATGCTGTCGCGCAGATCATCAACCGCCTGCAGCGATTCCACGATGTTCTCGGGATCGCAATCCAGGAGGAGCCCGTCAGCGTAAGCATTCATATGCGCCGCCAACTTGGCGTCGGCATAAGGCGCGACAGGGTGGTCAGCGGAGTGGTGATAGAGAAGACCATCCGACTTCGCAGCCTTGGCATACGTGGGCGACGCCTTGATCTCGCGACCGCGCAGAAACGCCTGCTTGCGCGCAGCGATGGCGTCCTGAGCGGCGGCGTCGTCCTCACGAGCGGCCTGAGGAAGCGCATGCTTGCGCCCGACAGTCCTGCCGTTCCCAACCCCATGGAAAGCGGCGCCGCTGGAAGAACCGCCAGGGTCCTCAGTGTCCATCGGCACCGTCTCGTTGCGCGCCAAAGTAGCTTGGTGCGCCGCGGTCATGGCCATGGCATCCGCTTGGGTAATGGTGGCGGTAGAGGCAGCCGCAGGAGCAGCCATTGGGCGCTTACCGTAGGCGACGTTCTCGCGAGTCAGCTGCGCGACGACCTCAGTCAAGCGAGCGTTCTCAGCGAGAACGGGGGCGAGCTCTGCATGGGGGGAAAGACGTGGCAAGTTAGACAATGGCGTCGGCATCGTGGGAAACAGTGTGCGATTCACGGGCAAAACATTGGGAGGTGTACCCAAGCGGGAAGGTGTGTCCTCAATATGATCAAATGGATTGCAAACCGAGAAAGGCAGGTTTGTTCTATATTCGTCAGGCGTCAGACTGCGCTCACCTGCTTGAGATTAAGCAAGGTTGGCCTGTGTAGCCTCGAGCTCGGTCTCCTAAGCCGCTAGCTCTGTGCACAACGCAGCCATGGCGGACTTGGCGATCGCCGCGGCCCCAGTGAAAGTGGCCTGGAGGTCGGACAATGCCTTGCGACTGGTAGCCAGATCCTTGCCGAAGAAGTAGTGGCTGTTCAACAGCTCTTGCCTCTCAGTAGGATCGCCATTGGCCAAGGCGGCCTCGGTAGCCGCGCTGGAGACGGCGAGGCGCTGCACCAGGTCAGCGACTTCGACGTCCTTAGCGAATACCTTCGTCATAAACTGCTCGGTAAGGGCCGAGTTGGCGATGGAAGCCTGATCGAGCTGCGCGCGGAGTTGTCCAATTTGCTCCGCCGCGATCAGGTGGTCAGACATATGCTGGTGCCGCCTGCGCTCCACGCCCGCTTCATAGCGAGCGCTGAGCTCCTCGAGGCAAGGCTTAGCCAGCGTCGTCGTCGTCGTCGTCGGGGCCATGCCTGCGCGCATAGGCGGAGCAGCGGGCGGCGCACCCGAGGGTGCCGCCAGACCATCGAAGCCGGCAACCAGAGGCTGCAGCGTACCCACTGAGACAGAGGGCCGCGCTTCGGCAGATGCGGACTCATCCAGCGTAGCACCGAGCTCAGTGTCGGGCTCAGTGTCAGAAGACGCCATCCCTTCAGGATTGGTGTCGACCACCGAATTCGTAGGCTGGTCAGCCGCGTCGTCGGTTACCTTGGTGGATTTGTGGGATGCCATTCTGCACAGGCAACAGAACAAGTCAGTAGGCTGGACAGGAATGAGTGGTGGGCGAGAGAGGGAGAATTACTCGCAACTTCAAGAGGCCAAAAATTCACCTGTCACAGGGACTAGTAAATTTAGCGAGCGTAACGAGCTGATAATGCCTCAAGCGTAACTGTATATGACGCGTTCGTCCAGAATACGATGAGGGATAAAAGCACTGCAAAGGCACGAATCACAGGGCAACCAGGAAGGACAACGACGAACTGAATTGCGCGACAGGATGAGCAAACGTGCAGGAGGAAAGCAACAAAAGATGATGCAGCAAGTAGGAAGAGTCGCAGGACAGGCTCGTGAAGTACGCTAATTAAAGCAAGTACGGCCTAGGTGGCCAATGGAGCCAATGCTGCCCAATTGATCAAACCCCGCTCAAGATGCTCGGGGATGGAGCTTCAAAAGCTATGACCAAAAGGACAGGACGTGAATGCAATAATCGAGAGCGTAGGCCATACAGGGGTCGGCAGGCTAGGAAAAGATACCCATGCAAGACAGGTCGCAGGCGGCCTAGGGCGTGTCGAGCCTAACACGACAGTTCACTGCGAGAGCCTAACAGGCGCTACGTGTACTCGAAGCTTACAGGTAAGAGCAGGAACAGCGAGCAGCAAATGCCAGAAAGCTGACAGGATGTCCTGACGGGTGCGATTAATTCGAAGAAAAATTCGTATGCGTGCGTATGTGTATGCGTGAGGTCCCTAAGGAACGAAACCAGCTCCGCTACCAGTGTAACAGCTCAGGATGCACTTAGCAGCCTGGGGGGTTAATCTAGCGGAACAGTCTACGTGATGTATGTTTATGTGTAATCGATATGCGTAAGCTAGAAGAACAGTAGGGTGTTACCTAAGTAGGGGATGTGGAGTTGCTCAGGAAGAACGTCTTCGTAGAAGGAGTAGAAGGGTTCGTTCCGAGTAGCTCGTGTCTATGTACGCAACGTGTGCGTTGTGAGAGATGAGGCGGTACATGGGTATGGTACTGTATCATGTGCGTTCGTCACGTGGCTTACGGGTAAGGTGTACCCGTATGCCTTGCTGGAAGGCCAGAGTACCCGTGAAGGGTTCTGTACCGTTACATGTACCCCCACCTCCTTTACCCCCACCCCCTGTGTCCACACCCCCATATCCTCCTCATGCAGGCCGAGTAAGAGGCCAAACGTAGATTGCCAGCTATCAGTGGTGAGAGTTTGGTTAAAGCATCCAAGGCTGGAGATTCTGTAGGAATCCTTTCACTTCTGAAGAGGGGTGCCAAGGTTAACTACAGTGATCAAGTAAATTCTCTTCCCGTCCATTGTTTAATGTTCAAAAGACCGTAGTAATCACTCACTACTAGTGATTTTGTTTAGGATTTGGGCATTAATTGCTGGTATCAGCATGCACGATTTACCCCTATCAGCTTGAATACACTCCAGAGATTGGACAGAGATGCTTGCGTGAAGCAGATGCGCCAATCTATACACGGAGACGTGAATAAGTTACAAGCACAGGAGACCCATTAAGGGGCACCGGTGGTGGAAGGGGCGGCAGCCAGGAACCTAACAGGGTACAGGCCAGACCGGTGACGCAGCCAACAGGAAGCTGTCACTGAGTCAAGAAGGATGACACAGTCTACGGGAAGCTAGCACAGTACTGGCAGAGCCGATAGTTCTAAGGAAGTACATAAGTAGTCACCAAGTCATAAAACGCGTGAGAGCACCGCAATTCATGCTGACACTCCACCTATGACACAAGTGACATACAATACTACTTCTCCAGCTATGGCACTGGGGACATAGAACTATATGTAACAGAGTAAAAAAAAATCAAAGAACTCCGAAAAATCGAGAGAACTTCAAATGAAACCCAAAGGGTTAAAGGAAGGAATAAAACAAGGCAAAAACAAAAGTTTGCCAAGGTAGAAAAGGACGAAAAAGAAAAAAAACGAATATCAAAGTTGGGGTACAACGGTATAGAAAACCCGATCCGGGAATAGGAACCTAACGCCAATCAATGATAACCAAAGAGACAGATTGAAATATCGTGTGAGAGCAGCACACGAGAGAATCAAAGCCTAAAGGACACAGACAAGAGGACACTATAGTCCATTAGTAAAAAATAAAGTCGATGGAAAAATCCACTACCTTAAAAACTATTCTTAGCACAGAATCCAGGACTAGGTAGGGATGAAAAAACCATGATGAACTGGTTTCTTACTCAAAGATTGAAGTAAGAAGATTTATGAAAGTTAATTATCATAAATACCCCGTTACGGCACTAACTAAAACAGTCTAGGAGGTGGGTATCGCACCGCAAAGAACTTGTACACTCAAGACAAACCAAGCGCCTAACCACAAGCAAACCAAACCTGCAGGAACTGAAAAAATCCAAAGGATGCGAAGTTAAAATTTTCAAGAAACTCGTAACCAACAAAGGAAACACAGTTCAATGAACAATAGAAGTTTAGATGTACAGACAGAGTACAAAAAACATATTGTCCACTTGAAAAATAGTAAACGCAGAAAAAGGACTTAAAAGAAGTTACTGCAAAGGATGGACTGAAAGGGCGCTTGAAATACACTCGGAAGAACAAGAAAGAGGTGAGCGGCGGTACATCTGCAAGCACAACTGCAAGATTACCCAGCCCACCAATTAACAGTAAAATCCGAAGGGAAACAACTACTACACTCCACAAAAAAGTATAATCACCTAAGGGGCTGGTGATCTAAAAACAGTGTGGAGTAAAAAGAAATAGGTAATCTATAATGAGCTCCACCGAATGAACCATCTGCCTATGGAACTAAGAGTCAGAAACTATCAAGACGCTATAACGGTGGTCTGAATTAATTACCACCTTCCGCCAAAACCAAGAAAGACAGCTGAAAGGAAGCTGCCTAAACAAAGCGTCGTAACGCTCCACCAATCTAGACTACCCTATAAGACAGTCTAGGAGGTGCTGAGGAATAGGCACCCACACATGAGGCCATGTTAACCTACGTATGAGAACCAGCAGCACCGAAAACAATGAATCCTGGGTTGACTGTAACACCCCAGCCATACGCAGTATCAAACTAGACCAGTGTTCAAGATCATCACTTACACTTTAAGCAACGGCTACATCATCACATGGGCTTGACCCGAATAATCCACATGGGATGGCAGGAGGCGAAGGGATTAACAACACCTGCGAGCCATCCGAGGTTGTCGGAGGTTGGCGACTATTAGGCAATGGACCTGATCTAGGTACCACTATGATCTGAGGCTGTCTTAATCCTAAAGCTTCACCGATAAAACATGGCACAGAGGAAGGCCTGGCGACCCCCTGAGATTCGGCTAAATTATTGTTTGGATATACAACTACCACCCGCCCTAAAACTTCACACACAATACAGCATGATCAGGCCCTAGTCTGGAATGCAATCTGGATACATCCCAGCCAGGCCAGCCATCAACAATTGGGGTTGTTAAAGGGCATAGGGAATAACTGGCGACACGTAACATATCACCGTTTGATGACAGGAGGGATGCAAGCGGGCACGGGGACCCATACTAATGGGAGAGCCCATGAAGACAGTTTATACTGATTTGGATATAGAGAGTACATCACTACCCTCTACAACAACATCAACATCGCAACATCGGAAACCCAAATATAATAACCCTTACTCACCAGGGAATTCCCAACCAGTCTACCAAATAATGCCTTTTTAACTAGCTTGTTACGTTTCTTCCCATTGACTAACGTAACGTAGCAAGGGAAACTATATAGCGTAACAACGACACATCAGGCACAACCCCAAAGAACAGCTCATAAGGAGTCTGGTCTCCCTAGAGGTACAGCCGATTGCGAAGATAACACACTAGCACTCTGCTGAGCAGTGTCATCATCAACAACTCATGCAATGCCACAAATAATCGAGATCAACCATGCCTCTATACCACTTAACTAAAAATTCCTAAGCCCTATCAGAACTCAAACACTTGAACCCAAACTCACATAGCTGATGCATACACCTAGGGGGGGGGGGGGGGGGGGGGGGGGAACCAGGGGCACGGTAAGACAAAGTAGCGACCTCTGTCGAACCACGGAACGCACCCAGGGGTCCCAAGGATCCTAAGAGAGAAAAAATATCCACCAAGATATCATGCCAAAGAACCTCCACGGCCGCTGGACTAGGGCCAGGACGGCCTCCACTTCGGCCTGTAGCAAGGGTGAAGTCCGGCGCTGCGAAACCTGGGATCACAGAAGGTGGGGAAGCGTTAGGCAGAAGTCGAGATTTGGGGTATGAGGATGAAAGGGCAGCAATTCGCACCAGGTGCAGAAAATCGCACCAATGGCAGAAAATCGCAAATCGCAAGGGCAGAATTCGAAGATTTATCGCTAGGATGCAAAGAGCAGAGCCGAGGCATGTAAAGGTCCTAATATCACGCCGTCGACGATCAGTCAATCCCAAGTCCCCCCCTCTATCGCTCGACTCACCCGGTTGGGGGGTAGAGGGAGCAGCACCCGTAGTGGTGCTAACCATACCCCCCTGCTTCCTACCACCTCCAGAATCTCCAGGTCCAGACGCGTAGGTCGTGCAAGCTCATGCAAGTAGCCGACCATCGGCTGGGCAGAGCAAAGGGGGGACAGACGACGTAGACATCAGCAGGGAGCTTGGTCGGCTTGGCAACCTCCGGTATGCAGGCAGAGCCTCAAACACCGGAGATATGATAGCGACGTCAAGGACGCGAGCAGACGTAGACAGGGTATCTCCACCGATGTCCAGGCTAGTCGCCGACTTGAGTCTGCACGTCACAGTCATCTACGACAGACGGGAGGAGGCGACAGACGGCAGGGGAGGAAAAGGAAGAGAAGATGGAGGAATGACTGGGGGGGGTGGCTTCCACGATGGCGGAAGGATCCTCATGACCGTTAGCAGAGGCCGCTGGTCGCGCAATCGTCTAGCCAATTTGTCGTCATTCCAGGACTTCGGAACTTCCAGAATGAAGCTCGTTGAAGCCAAGTAGAGGACGACCTTAAGATGCATTTCAAAGCAGTGGTACCATGATGAACCCGATAACATATCAGCTTGAATACACTCCAGAGAGTGGACAGAGATGCTTGCGTGAAGCAGGCGCGCCAATCTATACACGGAGACGAGAATAAGTTACAAGCACAGGAGACCCATTAAGGGATATGTCATAGGTAAAAGGTACATACTCAGGTACAAATTTAAGGGGCATTTTGTTGACTCCGGCAAGTGTGCGAGAGACTTCGGTTTCCAAGGGTCGCGGCAGGGTCGCGGTACAGTTTAAGTCCCAGCGCACTCAGTTGCGCACTGATTTCAATTCTAAACCTATAACCACATATTGCTGGATGTGCTCTTCATTTTGATGCCACAAATTCCGCTTTATCTTGCGCACTGACGTAGTTGGTCTCTGGCTCCAGATCTAACCCCGGCTTTGACTCCGTGCCATATTTCTAGTATATGGCATGGGCTCGCGACAGAAGAAGCATGGGAAGTTCGCCGTTAGTATCGAGGACGATTCTGAAGGCGAAATCGAGTTGAACCAGCAAACTCGTCGACGGCGACCACGAGGACCATCGGCTGCCAATAGATTGTTGCCCAAGCACAACGGATTGCCAGGACGATCAAGCCAGCTTGCGGTGTTGCATCAGCCTGGTCACAACCCTGAAAGCCTGGAAGATGAAATAGGTACACTATTTGATTGAGAAGCTGATGCTGTTCTCTGTTCATTGATTGGATGTACCATTGATTGGATTCTCAACATGTGTAGGTTTGTTTGATGTGGTGCCTGAGGATATTACCAGGTTGGGTTGCGTATCAGGACCAGTTGGATAACCCGTGTTTCAGCTTTGCATCTGTGGAGCTTGATGATACTTCTCATGGCCAAGCATGCTTTTGTGTACCCGACTTCAGCGCGGACGAACATGGTGAATATGCAGGCATCACGGTAAGTGACAATCCCTCAACCACAGCCACCACACTATCCTCTCCACGGACAACTAGCAGACACACCACTCCTACCCTAGTATATAGCCAGCCAGTCAGCCACCCACTATTGTCAGCATGCCTTGGCTGTCAAGGGGATCCATGATAGTGGAACCCTGGGCTATGACTTGCAGGAGGACCCGTGCTCCGTATTAAACGATGTGTCTCTTCAAAGCATTTCTCAACCCATCACTAGCCTCCCTGCCATTGGTGGTGTCTTGCTATCATTTGATTCTGGTGAGGGGCACCCATGTGAATAAACCAATAGTTGGGGTGTCATCGCTGTAGCTCGGCATGAGTTTGTTTGCAGGACTTGCACAAACTCAAAGTATGGTTGTAGGCACATCCGAGCACTTGACGAATGGCAGCGTAACAATCAACCTGAGTTCTTAGAAGGGTATTATATGCGGCCCTCCAACGGTGCACCTACTGGTGCCCATGTGCCTCATGGTTACGATGCCCCCCCTCCTCAAAGTGTCTCTTGGCTGAAGATACATGAGGATTGCTTCAACGATACCATGGCTGGGCGTGCATTTGCCCAGCCCCTTGCCACAGACCCACAAGTGTCAAGGGTTTGCATCCCTGATATCCCTAGTGATTGCCAGTGCGATGTTTGCCATGAAGTTCCTTGGGATGCTCGTGACCCTGTATTGCATGGATGGGTTAGCGCACGGGATGCAACTCTGACAAGTATGGCGTGCTCCGTGAATGTCACTGTGTACTACCGACCATGCAGCGACAGCACTTGCCGTGGGCGTCTCCTCTATGACGGTCAACACGATGCAGTGTTCAATTATTCAGGCAGATCTTTGTTCACATACGAGTGTATGAATGCATTCTGGGACGAGACAGTGGATTCGTACAAGACGTTCCACGGCCATCATGCTGATATGAAGAGGAACCACGAAAGAAGTGGTGTGCTGAGCATGCTACCCTGCCTCAACGTGGTGCGACCAGCACTGTGGCGGTACTTGGACCTATTGGATATTGACTACGCTGACTTCGGCTGCCCGTGTTGCTCTCATCTTCCAGCTGATGAGCTTTGTCTTGTCATGGATGGCATCACCATGGGCATGAGGAAAGATCTGGCTACACTTCTACCATTCCAAGCATTACAACAACCCGAGGTTCCTGATTTGTAAGTATTGAACCATGAGTTGATCCCCCACCCAGCCTCCCCCAAAGCCTTGTGTGCACGTGGGTTCCTTGTAACTGAGCTAGCTCACTAAACACTCAATATCTTGGGATGGGGTTTTCAGTGGCAACACCCATATTCAAAGCTGAACACAAGCATACATTTTCCAAATTAATTGGCCGACCTTCATTTTCCAGGTTTGGGTCCCCCTACCCCCTTGACCCCCCCCCCCCCCCCCCCCCCCCCCCCCAAGCCCCCCTACTTGTGCGCACGTGGGTTCCTTGTAACTGAGCTAGCTCACTTTACACTCTATATCTTGGGATGAGGTTTTCAGTGGCAACACCCATATTCAAAGCTGAACACAAGCATACATTTTCCAAATTAATTGGCCGACCTTCATTTTCCAGGTTTGGGTCCCCCTACCCCCTTGCCCCCCCCCCCCCCACACACACACACACACACACACACACACACACACACACACACACACACACATGCACACACACATGCCCACACACAAAGCCCCTACTTGTGTGCACCTGGGTTCCTTGTAACTGAGCTAGCTCACTATCCACTCAATATCTCGGGATAAGGGTTTCAGTGGCATTATTTATATTCAAAGCTGAACACGAGCGTACATTTTCATCAAGTGCTAACAACCTCCACACCATCTACCTGTTCAGCCCGTTGGCTGATGTAGCGAGCATCAAGGACAGCAACTGTCGGAAGTTGTTGAAGAAATACTGTGGACTGCGTGTTTCTACTCGTGGCGCCCAAGAAGAGCGTTGGGATGCAGACACGTGGATGGAGTTGTTGTCTGAGTGTGAGGTACGGGAGCCAATAGTGTTCAAATTCCTGAAGTTTGTGGAGCTTACAACCCCTAGCCCCTTGCCCGGCCCGTTTAAGGCGGTGCTAACAGCCATATGCACAGACTACCCCATCAGTGGCTTGTTGGATCACCATTGCGTCGCTAGCGATGATCCCGAAAGAACGCCACTTATGCAAGCTGTGCGAGGGAGCTTGTTAGACAGTTCTACCCCGGATTATTTGCGGAACCATTTCCCCGTTCTTCTAAATCTAGCCAAAGCTTGTCGTTGGACTTGCATTCCAGTTGAGGTTCAACACCTAGTCTTGCATCTCCAAGAGAAGGCTAAGAAAGCCAGGCCAGAAAGAGGGGTTGAGATACAGCTCCCGGTGTTTGAATATGAGAGTACCACAGTTCATGCAAGCCAAAACCTATCCGCATGCCGCAATCCCCATCAGTATAAGGCAGATCGTGATAGGAAAGCAAAGGCTGGGCAAGGTAGGGATGAGGATCCATGCACAAAGTACAGCCTAAGTCACCCTGCTTTAACTCCTGGTTTGTATGCCCTCTTTTGCCCTCATGGCTTTTGCCTTATGTTCAAGATAATGACTAGGATTGAGGGGCCCAAGTTGTACTTGTTGTACCACCGTTGCCATGCAGGCCCGAGACTTGTAGTCTACGATAACGCGTGTAACCTGCATCGCTACTGTCTCCGACGTCAAGCAGCTTTTTTTGCGCGTACGAAGTTCCTTCTGGACCGGTTGCACCAATGGGGCCATGTGACGTGCCACGCTGGATACTCCTTCTAGAACATGGAGGAGGACATGGAGCTCGTCCCGGCATGGAGTAACCCCAATACGGGTACATCATTTTCTGCTGTAACTATTAGGACATTCAACAGTCAAGCTGCTGAGCAGTGTAATGGCAAGCTCAAGTCCATTCGCACTCAGGTAGCTTATATGCGCCAGGATAACTATTTGAAGTATGTACGATACTTCCTCCACAAGAAGAATAGGGCCATCTTGAAGGCTGCGACAAAGTAATGTCCCCAGTTAGGTTTTTTAGTATTCTGTAGAGTGAGACCGAGACACGGGATATTATAGCCACTGAGATTGTTACACAGTATAGCATTCGATAGGTACTCGCCGCCGTAGTTAAGTGATTAAGGAGTGGGCGGCAGTACAGTGGTACTGCACGTCAGGACCCCTGGTCCTGTCGGTCACGGGGGCTGCACAGAGCAGGGCAGGGACAATACACTGGCTGCTCTTAGCCACTCAGTAGCCGGTATAGAATCCTGTCTACAACAAGATTAGCCAAGTTAATGAGAAGTGCAAGGGCAAGAGAGGACTGGGCTGGAGCCCAGTCGCAATTAGGTAGCTTGTATGCGGCTTTAGTCTTGCTTTACTATGACTGGAGTCTTGTTATTAATGTAACTTGAGTCTGACTTTAAAGTTGCTGTAGTACTGATATAATATTATTTGAGTCTTGGCATTAATGTAACTCAAGTCTGGCTTTAAAGTAACTGTAGTATTGATGCAATTTTACTCGAGTCTTGCTTTAATGTACCTCGAGTCTTGGTATTAATATACGGTAACCCGAGTCTAGCTTGGTTGTAACTCGGGTTTGGCTTTTAAATAACTGTAGTATTTAGACACTGTTACTCGAGTCTGGCTTTAATGTAACTCGAGTCTTGGTATAAATGTAACTCGAGTCTTGGTATAAATGTAACTCGAGTCTAGCTTGATTGTAACTCGGGTCTGGCTTTAAAGTAACTGCAGTAATGATACAATGTTCCTCGAGTCTTGCATTAATGTAACTCGCGTCTGGCTTAAATGTAACTCGAGTCTTGGTATAAATGTAACTCGAGTCTAGCTTGATTGTAACTCGGGTCTGGCTTTAAAGTAACTGCAGTAATGATACAATGTTCCTCGAGTCTTGCATTAATGTAACTCGCGTCTTGCTTAATTTTAACTCAAGTCTTGGTTTAAATGCAACTCGAATCTGGCTTGAATGTAACTCGGGTCTGTCTTTAAAGTAATTGTATTAATGATACAAAGTTCCTCGAGTCTTGCTCCAATGTAGCCCGGGTTTATGGTATTAATGTAACTCAAGTCTCCTAGGTTCGTACCTGCTTGGACAACGATGTGCAGATGGTTCGGCGAATGCAAGGCGTAAAGAACCTTGTAACAGTTCTTACAGTTTGGCTGGAGGAACTTACTAAACCTCGAAACATCAATATTCATTACAGATTGCCACGAAGGGCTCAATTGCTACTATGCAAAGGGAACTTATCTCCTCTTCGTACCTATCCCACAAAGTGGTTATGGAGCCATCAATCAAATCAATCAATCAGGAATCAATCAACACAATAAATAAAAAATAACAACCTAGCCGGGAGGAGAAAAAAAGGTCATACCATGCCAAAAAACCTGGAGAGAGCTGACCCCCCCCCCCCCCCCCCACCCCCTAAATGAGGTGCTCAGGATGACCTGAAAATTAACTTTAAATATCGCCATAATACATGCGATTATAGTCCTGTCCTCAGAAAAATCGATCGGCATGACTGAACATTTTGAGGCTTGGGCTCCTCCTGACCCAGGCAGGGTTTGGCCAGTCTCATTTTGAATTGCAAAGGAGTCACCCTACATGGAATCATACAAAATCAGCAAACCTTGACGTGTGGGAAATAATCCTACCCTTCGGAGGTGTGCTTGCCATGTCGACGAGCGGGGCCAAACAGCGCAAGGCGTTGGCAGCTGCAACCATGGATGGAGAGGCTGCCTGCCCGTGTTCACTATGTAGAGGGCTAGCAAACGCAACTTTCTTGGATGGCGGACGAGGTTTGCGAGGAGGCTTTGCCTTTGTGGCACCGGTAGCAGCTATGGGCTGTTGAGGTTTGGGAGGCTTTACCTTTGTAGCACCACTAGCAACTATGCTTGTGGCCAGACCAGCCGGAGGAGGC
Source organism: Chlamydomonas sp. ICE-L (assembly GCA_013435795.1). Classification (NCBI taxonomy): domain Eukaryota; kingdom Viridiplantae; phylum Chlorophyta; class Chlorophyceae; order Chlamydomonadales; family Chlamydomonadaceae; genus Chlamydomonas; species Chlamydomonas sp. ICE-L. The sequence continues at coordinate 1,356,952 of JACBWV010000678.1, read as the reverse complement.
ATGACCTCTGTGGCACTAGTAGCGACGACAGTAGAGGAAGTGGCCAAACCACTAGAACCACCACCACCCTCAACACCACTAGCAGAGCGTCCACGTTTGGGGCGTCCACATCTGGGAGGAGGGCGTTCCTGCTTCCCGGCCGATTTCTATTCTTATGTTCACTTTTAAGGGGTATTCTGATTTTTTACAAGTTCAATCTTATGATTAAAAACATAAGATTTCGGTCAATATGTTCAAATTTGACGAAATATGCTCAATTCGAGCTCATAAGAATGGATATAGCGAATCTTATGAGCATGAAACTGCCCTATTGTGTAAGAACTTAGAAACACCAATTTTACATCTTATGTTTTTTAATGTAAGGAAAATGTGTAAAACTGGCAGTTATTGACCGGAATATAGAATTTAGCATTCACGGCTTATGAAAATACACGTAAGAGTGGTTTATGAATAATATCATTAATGTACCAAACGTCATTATCTCCCTTCTCCCCCTACCCCCCCCCCCCCCCCTTTGTAGACGGTGCATTGCCTAGGCAAGACGAAGAGCCTCAACTGCTGGTTTTAAATAAGTGGTGAGGAGTTTGGCTATGTAATAGACACAGTCGTTGCACTTAATGAATGGCTACCAATGCTTTATCATGACGTGCCACCAATGTAGTCACCACAGTTTGCGCACACTGCTGGATAGGGTCGTAGGAGGAATCATTGACTTCTTCCTAAGGTCGCTGATGTCAGCTTGCTTGCTTTGTAACATGCCTAAATGTAAGAATATCAAAGGGAACTTTAATTTAAAACTTACGGTCGCCTCTTTGCAAAACACTGATTTCCCGAAATCGGCCACAAGGGATGTCATTGCAGCATTGAACGCATCCGTCAACTTTGCCGTGGGTGTTGTCATGCACCTTTCTGCTATGGTGTGTATGTGTGTGTGTGTGTGTGTGTGTGTGTGTGTGTGTGTGGGTGTGGGGGGGGGGGGGGGGTAGTTTTTTATTTTTAAGACTCACCATGCCTCATCACTGTGACCCAAGACTACGTATATCGTTATATATAATGTTAACCAAGCGGTAGCCAAGATGACAAAAGTAGAAAAAGAGATTGGAGTTGTCGCGACGGTTTTCGATCACATATTCCCCAAATGTGACACCCATAGTAGGTACTTGAGGAGGTATTTCGATCACGAGACTCACCATAACCTTTTCGTTGGTCCCTGCAATTCGTCTGTAGTTAGATTTTTTTTTAACAAAGCTATAACCAGGAGGACAAGATTAGAAAACACGATTGGAGATGTCGCGCCGGTTTTAGCTGAGCTGCCCCCCCATGGGCGGGTTACATCTAGAGCAGGTACTTGGGCAAGGACTTCAGTTCCGACATTTGCCACACATTTTTGGATGGCCCAAAGAGTTATTATATGTTTATATATGGCTCAAACCAACCTGTAGCCATGAGGAAAGGGTCAGAAATCAAGTTTCAATTAATGTATAGTTGGTTGGCTGAGCTGCTCCCCTAGGGGTTACACCTAGAGCACGTACTTGGGCAAGGACTTCAGTTCAGACATTTGCCACACATTTTTGGATGGCCCAAAGAGTTGGTCTATGTTTAGATATGGCTCAAACCAACCTGTAGCCACGAGGAACGAGTCAGAAATTAAGTTTGAATTAATTTATAGTTGGTTGGTTGATATGAGCCCCTTTGGTTACACCTAGAGCAGGTACTTGGGCAAGGACTTCAGTTCCGACATTTGCCACACATTTTTGGATGGCCCAAAGAGTTATTATATGTTTAGATATGGCTCAAACCAACCTGTAGCCATGAGGAAAGGGTCAGAAATCAAGTTTCAATTAATGTATAGTTGGTTGGCTGAGCTGCTCCCCTAGGGGTTACACCTAGAGCACGTACTTGGGCAAGGACTTCAGTTCAGACATTTGTCACACATTTTTGGATGGCCCCAAGAGTTGGTATATGTTTAGATATGGCTCAAACCAACCTGTAGCCACGAGGAACGAGTCAGAAATTAAGTTTGAATTAATTTATAGTTGGTTGGTTGATATGAGCCCCTTTGGTTACACCTAGAGCAGGTACTTGGGCATGGACTTCAGTTCAGACATTTGCCACACATTTTTGGAGTGCCCTAATAGTTGGTAAATGGTTAGTTATGGCTCAAACCAACCTGCAGCCAAGAGGAATGGGAGATAGACAGTAAGGTCGCGGATTCTACTGATCAATGAATCCGGTACCGCACCAGCCATCCAGCTCACATGCAACCACAATTTCTTTGTACGAGGCCGAAGGATAGCGACGAAATTAATTCACATCGCATCCCAATTCACCATTTCGCATCTCAGGCCCCTCCTACTAATAGAAACACACGCGTTAACCATCTAAGCCATAATATTTACCTGCAGGGAGCAGCACAACGTAGAACCGTAGTCGTCCGTGGACTTAACATGGCAACAACATCGCAACATACGCAAGCTGGGCGCATAGCGCAGCAGCAGGAGCAGCTTCGCGCAGTGCCATAGAACCAGCCTGGGCGAACAGCGCAGCCAGGACGAAAAGCGCAGCATGAGGAGCTTACTAGACCTCCCGTAGTGCCACAGAAGCAGCCTGTGCGCACAAGCAAGAGGAGCAACCTGCTAGGCATCCTGCAGCGCAACCTAAGGGTGGTATAGCACCTAAAGTTATATTCGCTTCGCGTTGTGACAGCATCGGTGACAGTACCATGAGCCCGAAGGGTCTGACACCTATGCCTGCGTCGAATATCAAAGAATCGGTGGCTCCTCTTGTCATTAAGTGGTCGGATAAAAAACCTCCTGAAGGACCTAATGAAGCACCAGGCATTAAACGCAGTTTCTCTGAGCTAGTGGGAAAGAGATCTCCTGCGCTGACCTGGATCTAGGCACTCAAACTACGGCACTCAGGACGTGGAGCGCGAACTCCGCGAAAGGAAATTGGGGATCCCCCGAGGGGGGGGGGGGGGGGGGGGGGGGGGGGGGGTCGTGCCCCCATGCGTACGGGGAATTTCGAAGCACTGAGGGGTTGGGGTTGGGGGAGGGGGAGGGGGGGATGCTCCCCCACGTGAACGGGAGGAATTTCGAAGCACGGAGGGGTTGGAGTTGGGGGTGGGGGAGGGGGAGGGGGAGGGGGGGATGCTCCCCCACGCGAACATGAGGAATTTCGAAGCAATTAGGGGTTGGGGTTGGGGTTGGGGGAGGGGTGGGGGGGGGGGGGGGGGGGGGGGGGGGGGGGGGGGGGGGGGGATGCTCCCCCACGCGAACGGGAGGAATTTCGAAGCAATTAGGGGTTGGGGTTGGGGTTGGGGGAGGGGGAGGGGGAGGGGGAGATGCTCCCCCACGCGAACATGAGGAATTTCGAAGCAATTAGGGGTTGGGGTTGGGGTTGGGGGAGTGGTTGGGGGGGGGGAGGGGGAGGGGAGGGGGGGATGCTCCCCCACGCGGGAGGAATTTCGAAGCACTGAGGGGTTGGAGTTGGGGGTGGGGGAGGGTGAGATGAAGGGGGAGGGGTGTCTGCTCCCCCACGCATACGGGAGGGCTGTGCACGCACTGGGGGGTGGGTGTGGGGTGGGGGGCTCCCCTTCGCGTACGGGAGGACTGTGCATGCACTGGGGTGTCTTGGGTGGGGGTGGGGGTGGGGGGGGGGGGGGGGGGGGCTCCCATTCGCGTACGGGAGGAATTTCAAAACACTGGGGGGGGGATGAAGGGGGGGGGGTGTCTGCTCCCCACGCGTACGGGAGGGCTGTGCATGCACTGGGGTGTATTGTGTGGGTGTTGGGGGTGGGGGGCTCCCATACGCGTACGGGAGGAATTTCTAAACACTAAGGGTGAGATGAAGGGGGAGGGGTGTCTGCTCCCCCACGCGTACGGGAGGGCTGTGCATGCACTGGGGTGTATTGGGTGGGTGTTGGGGGTGGGGGGCTCCCATACGCGTACGGGAGGAATTTCGAAGCAATGAGGGTGAGATGAAGGGGGAGGGGTGTCTGCTCCCCGACGCGTACGGGAGGGCTGTGCATGCACTGGGGGGTGGGTGTGGGGTGGGGGGCTCCCCTTCGCGTACGGGAGGACTGTGCATGCACTGGGGTGTATTGGGTGGGGGTGGGGGGTGGGGGGCTCCCATTCGCGTACGGGAGGAATTTCGAAGCAATGAGGGTGAGATGAAGGGGGAGGGGTGTCTGCTCCCCCACGCGTACGGGAGGGCTGTGCATGCACTGGGGGGTGGGTGTGGGGTGGGGAGCTCCCCTTTGCGTACGGGAGGACTGGGAGGACTGCGCATGCACCGGGGTGTATTGTGTGGGTGTGGGGTGTGGGGGGCCGGGGGGGGGGGGGGGGGGGGGGGGGGGGCTCCCCCTCGCGTACGGGAAGTATTTACATACAATGTTAGAGTGTGTCTAATTATTTAATTCAATTCGAACAAGTGACTACCCTATCCTATTTTATTGGACACAGCTTCTACTCGAATGGCACCATCGATGCCAAGATGTACGGAGACGGGACGCCCGCATGTGACGAAGGCATTCAACAGTGGAACAAGCAGGTCGTAGAAACTAGGTCTCGCGAAGTGCTATTAGGAGGCGCCAATGCCAAAACTACTGTGACGCACACATCCTGGTATAGGTTTTCTGGAACTTGCAAACCGATGTGTGGGTCCGAAGCTTTCTGGCTACAACTTACCCTCGATGATTGCACGTCCGAACAGCTGAAGGACATGGCATTCAAGAACCACATGCCCGTAGGCAATTTCCGCATTCCGCACAACTACACCGCCGCAATGCAAGAATGGTGGTTGCAGGATCGCGGTCAACCTGTGCAACTGGCCACAGGCGTCCTCCCAGCGAGACAGCTCGATGAAACGAGACTGAGTATCCGAGCATGTGAATCCACGCTAACTCCAGGTTTCGAGAGTTTCAGCCCAGGCAGGAAGGGAACAAGGCAGAGAGAGAAGCAGGCACCTGACAGCTGTGAGTGAATGTTTGATCATACCGTATTGAGTGCGACAGGTCGACCTTTTGAAACAAACCTGTACGGAGCGACATGTACTGCAGGTTTGAATATCGTTGCGCTACACAACGTACCGCGCTTTTGAATATCATTGCTCTGACGGCGATCTTTCCTTTTCGTTTTCCTTCACCATGCCTTACTTCCGCAATTGTGACATGCCAACAGATTCTGCGAGTAAGAGGAGGAAGCGAGAGGAGGCGAAGCGAGAGGAGGCTAAGCGAGGAGGCAACAATCGGGAGGCTGGCAATTGACACCCGGTTCAGGACGAGGGCGATGCAACCCAGGACGCTGCCAATGAAGCCATGCCGAAAGATCTCCGTGCCATGTGAGTTCATTTTGAACTCATGCTTCTTTCACAACTGTCCGCCATACACTTCAATGGTCGCGCTAGGGGTTGCGAGCTTGACAACGTTGCCGATTGCGACCTCGTGCGGTGGTGAAGCTTGTCCATGCAGATTCGGAGATTGACGACCGCGAATCGCGAATCGGCAATGCATTCAACTCGATTCTTTCTAGTTTCTTTAGTCGATTGTATGAAATGTATCTCATATATTTTATTAGTGATTGTCTTACTAACATGTATGTCGTACAATATTACGCTTACCCAAGTATTGTGGCACGTCATGTAGGACATGTGGCGGGGGCTCCCATTCGCGTACGGGAGGAATTTCGAAGCAATGAGGGTGAGATGAAGGGGGAGGGGTGTCTGCTCCACCACGCGTACGGGAGGGCTGTGCATGCACTGGGGGGTGGGTGTGGGGTGGGGGGCTCCCCTTCGCGTACGGGAGGACTGTGCATGCACTGGGGTGTATATATTGGGTGTGTGTGTGTGTGGGGGGGGGGGGGGGGGTCTCCCATTCGCGTACGGGAGGAATTTCGAAACACTGAGGGTGAGATGAAGGGGGAGGGGTGTCTGCTCCCCCACGCGTACGGGAGGGCTGTGCATGCACTGGGGTGTATTGGGTCGGGGTGGGGGGTGGGGGGCTCCCATTCGCGTACGGGAGGAATTTCGAAGCAATGAGGGTGAGATGAAGGGGGAGGGGTGTCTGCTCCCCCACGCGTACGGGAGGGCTGTGCATGCACTGGGGGGTGGGTGTGGGGTGGGGGGCTCCCCTTCGCGTACGGGAGGACTGTGCATGCACCGGGGTGTATTGGGTGGGTGGGTGTGTGTGGGGGGGGGGGGTCTCCCATTCGCGTACGGGAGGAATTTCGAAACACTGAGGGTGAGATGAAGGGGGAGGGGTGTCTGCTCCCCCACGCAAGCCAACCGTGACCAATGTCAGGAATGTTACGTTGGAGGACATGAAGGATACGATGAGGCTTCCCCCTGCTGAATGCGACGTCTTCCTCAACCTTGTGACGGAACACTTGTATGTTCACGAGGTTGAGGCTTGCAAGAAACAGTTGGACTCCGTTGACTCCGTCAGCTTTTCTCCCAAGGTATGTGAAATTAAACAGGGGGTGGGGGAGTGGGAGAGGAGGGGGGGGTGACTGCTCCCCCACGCGTACGGGAGGACTATGCATGCACTAAGTGGATGGTTGTGCTTGTAGGAGAGTTTGCATAGTTCTCTAGGTGACAAAGGGGATACGATTTTGACCATTTGCATGCAACTTGGATTGCAATGATGTATATTTGAGCATGACCAAAAATAAACAAATACCTCTTACATGCTTGCTCAGACCTTTGCCGCTACATACAAGTTGGCATTGGAGCATTTCAAGAAGGAAGTGAGTGCGGGCTTTGTGGTGTTCATCCTGAAGAAGCTTCTTGATATGCACAACATTGAGGAGGACGACTTTAAGGCCGAGTTGATGACCCGCTACTCTACGGTAAGTGTTACAGACGTTTGCTTTTAAAATACTTACCAAATGTCTCCCTTTCGCGATGTACTGTCGTGGGGCCCATTTGGTTGACTGTCTAGGTCTCCCCTACGCAAAGGGGAGCGGCTGCCTTCAAGCTTCCCTCAATTAATTACTGCGTACTTCCTTGTTCGCAGGAATCACCTAGCCTGGACAAGCCTGGACAACATCACTTCAACTCCGTCAACAACCAGTTGTTTAAGGGTTACATGGACGCTGCCGTTTCCAAAAGTGGCACAAAGGCCTCCGGCGTCATGTTCGCCACCGAGGAAGTTGGACAGACGGCGGTGGAAGGTTTGTCAAAGCCTATGACAGCACAGGCCTGGTTCTCGAGGTTGCAGTTGGACTACGCCACTACAAGGAGGGATGCACTTGACCTCCGTGGTACTTCAGAGCTTTTGATGCCCAAGCTGACCATCACTGAGTTCAAGAAAGCAAACGGGTTCATCACGTTCCAGACTAACAATCAGGAAGTCAACTGCCAACTGAACTGGTGGTTGACTGTGATCGAGAGCAGGGGCAAGAAGGTACAAGAACATACACACTCAGTCTGACACTGTCATCTCGGCCAGCGTCCCCGACATCGAGCTATTGACGCAACCAGATATGTTGTACTCCAGCCTATCTGGTGGAGCTGTCGGACCTATATCTGACGATATGGCCAAGTTCCTCCAAGCAGTGAGGGTACTGCTCCTTGCCTATCCCATTGCCGCTCGCAGTCCAGTGAGCAGTGCGTTGCATACCATCAAGAAAGCGGTGGAGTTCCTTGTCCTCGACTTGTCAAGGAACGACGTAGGTCTTGTAGCTTTGGGCTACTCACCGGAGCAAAGCCAACACAATGCTGATATGGGGGAGATCAGGCGCACTTTCGGCGACGTCAAGGATGTGTGGAAGAAGGGAAACCCTAGTCCTCTCTTCTTCGACCATCTAGAGGGCGGTACATTTGCGATGAAATATCTGCTCGTCATAGCGACAACAGTGTTCCTTGACCTGGACCACCCGCTTGTACCTGCTGGCCAGCTCCTCTGGAAGGAGACCGCTAAGGTCAGCGCGCACCTGTACAACGTGCATCCAAAGACTTTTCTCTGTGACGACCTCATCAAGGTGCGCTTGGCTATTCTTGAATTGTTTGGTGCATGAGCATTGCTCCCCTTCCTGTAAGGGAAGGTGGTGTACTTATTCAGTGCATGTGTGTTCTACGTTTTCCTACGCAAAGGTTTAAGGTCGGTATGTATGGTAGGTTGGCCTTTTGAAATTGGGATGTGTGTTCATTGCTCCCCTTTGCAAAGGGTATGGTTGGTTGGTCGTCCTACCACTAACGTATTAATTTATATTATTTCCTACTATCACGCAGGAGCCTGCCAAATTGGTCGACTTGGTCATCATCGACCCGAGCTTGGGTGATGACACTGGACCGCTTTGGGACGTTGGTGAGAAGGCTTGGACGGGCGTTGATGCCTCAGACACTCTGCGAACCTTGATGGTCCAAAACAGGAAGTTTGCCGGGGTGTTCAAGGTGGTGATGTACAGCAACATGGAGCAAGTGAGTACCTTCACTAGGGCTTTCGTTGATGCCACCGCTAAGGACGTGCATCATGTCCCCATTACGCGGATTGGGCCTGACTTCAAACCAGCTTCCACCCTAAACAGATGAGGAATTCAAGACCATTGGGGGCAGGATAGTTGAGAGGTGCACCGACATCGCCACAGCACAGGCATTCATCGACGAACCATCGGCCCTCTTGATCACCATTGGAAACATGATGAAGCAGATGAAGAGCATGGCTGAGGGGGAATGAGGTTGTAAAGCGGGCACGTGAATAATGGGATTAAGACGTTGTGAGGTTAGGAAGTAGGGTGATGTGTTCAGGTGCTAGGATAATGTTTTGTCGTGGTGGTGTAGTGCGGGGAGGTCTCGTAGAGTGCTGCAGCACCAATGTGGACCTACCCAAATGTGTGTCCTCCACCACCACCGTGAATGGGGCTGTGAGGCAGTGAGGTTGGAAGTATATGAGTTATAAGGTAATGAGTTTTGAGGTTATGATTTACGGTTTTGAGATTGCGAGGTTATGAGTTATGAGTTACAAGGTAATGAGTTATGAGGTAATGAGTTAAGAGTTCTGAGATTGCGAGGTTACGAGTTACGAATGATGAGTTACAAGGTTATGACTTATGAGGTTTTGATGTAAGAGTTCAGAGACTGCGAGGCTATTAGTTACGATTTATGAGTTATGAGGTTATGAGTTATGAGTTATGTAACAAGATTCAATAATTGTCAAGGAATTGTCTCTTTCTCCAAAAACTAGAAAACAATCTTATGTTTAAAAACATAAGATGATTCTAAGATAGTGAAGGAATTGTCTCTTTGTCGAAAAACTAGAAAACAATCTTATGTTCAAAAACATAAGAAGATTCGAAGAAATCCAGCAAAAATTCACAAATCAAGAAATTTGCCTAAACGGTATTTTGATTTGAATCATAAGATTCCACAAATTTAGAAGCATTCACAAAATCGGCCGGGAAGCAGGAACTCCCATTATTTGTAAGTATTGAACCATGAGTTGATCCCCCACCCAGCCTCCCCCAAAGCCTTGTGTGCACGTGGGTTCCTTGTAACTGAGCTAGCTCACTAAACACTCAATATCTTGGGATGGGGTTTTCAGTGGAAACACCCATATTCAAAGCTGAACACAAGCATACATTTTCCAAATTAATTGGCCGACCTTCATTTTCCAGGTTTGGGTCCCCCTACCCCCTTGACCCCCCCCCCCCCACACACACACACACACACACACACACACACATGCACACACACATGCACACACACAAAGCCCCTACTTGTGTGCACCTGGGTTCCTTGTAACTGAGCTAGCTCACTATCCACTCAATATCTCGGGATAAGGGTTTCAGTGGCATTATTTATATTCAAAGCTGAACACGAGCGTACATTTTCATCAAGTGCTAACAACCTCCACACCATGTACATGTTCAGCCCGTTGGCTGATGTAGCGAGCATCAAGAACAGCAACTGTCGGAAGTTGTTGAAGAAATACTGTGGACTGCGTGTTTCTACTCGTGGCGCCCAAGAAGAGCGCTGGGATGCAGACACGTGGATGGAGTTGTTGTCTGAGTGTGAGGTACGGGAGCCAATAGTGTTCAAATTCCTGAAGTTTGTGGAGCTTACAACCCCTAGCCCCTTGCCCGGCCCGTTTAAGGCGGTGCTAACAGCCATATGCACAGACTACCCCATCAGTGGCTTGTTGGATCACCATTGCGTCGCTAGCGATGATCCCGAAAGAACGCCACTTATGCAAGCTGTGCGAGGGAGCTTGTTAGACAGTTCTACCCCGGATTATTTGCGGAACCATTTCCCCGTTCTTCTAAATCTAGCCAAAGCTTGTCGTTGGACTTGCATTCCAGTTGAGGTTCAACACCTAGTCTTGCATCTCCAAGAGAAGGCTAAGAAAGCCAGGCCAGAAAGAGGGGTTGAGATACAGCTCCCGGTGTTTGAATATGAGAGTACCACAGTTCATGCAAGCCAAAACCTATCCGCATGCCGCAATCCCCATCAGTATAAGGCAGATCGTGATAGGAAAGCAAAGGCTGGGCAAGGTAGGGATGAGGATCCATGCACAAAGTACAGCCTAAGTCACCCTGCTTTAACTCCTGGTTTGTATGCCCTCTTTTGCCCTCATGGCTTTTGCCTTATGTTCAAGATAATGACTAGGATTGAGGGGCCCAAGTTGTACTTGTTGTACCACCGTTGCCATGCAGGCCCGAGACTTGTAGTCTACGATAACGCGTGTAACCTGCATCGCTACTGTCTCCGACGTCAAGCAGCTTTTTTTGCGCGTACGAAGTTCCTTCTGGACCGGTTGCACCAATGGGGCCATGTGACGTGCCACGCTGGATACTCCTTCTAGAACATGGAGGAGGACATGGAGCTCGTCCCGGCATGGAGTAACCCCAATACGGGTACATCATTTTCTGCTGTAACTATTAGGACATTCAACAGTCAAGCTGCTGAGCAGTGTAATGGCAAGCTCAAGTCCATTCGCACTCAGGTAGCTTATATGCGCCAGGATAACTATTTGAAGTATGTACGATACTTCCTCCACAAGAAGAATAGGGCCATCTTGAAGGCTGCGACAAAGTAATGTCCCCAGTTAGGTTTTTTAGTATTCTGTAGAGTGAGACCGAGACACGGGATATTATAGCCACTGAGATTGTTACACAGTATAGCATTCGATAGGTACTCGCCGCCGTAGTTAAGTGATTAAGGAGTGGGCGGCAGTACAGTGGTACTGCACGTCAGGACCCCTGGTCCTGTCGGTCACGGGGGCTGCACAGAGCAGGGCAGGGACAATACACTGGCTGCTCTTAGCCACTCAGTAGCCGGTATAGAATCCTGTCTACAACAAGATTAGCCAAGTTAATGAGAAGTGCAAGGGCAAGAGAGGACTGGGCTGGAGCCCAGTCGCAATTAGGTAGCTTGTATGCGGCTTTAGTCTTGCTTTACTATGACTGGAGTCTTGTTATTAATGTAACTTGAGTCTGACTTTAAAGTTGCTGTAGTACTGATATAATATTATTTGAGTCTTGGCATTAATGTAACTCAAGTCTGGCTTTAAAGTAACTGTAGTATTGATGCAATTTTACTCGAGTCTTGCTTTAATGTACCTCGAGTCTTGGTATTAATATACGGTAACCCGAGTCTAGCTTGGTTGTAACTCGGGTTTGGCTTTTAAATAACTGTAGTATTTAGACACTGTTACTCGAGTCTGGCTTTAATGTAACTCGAGTCTTGGTATAAATGTAACTCGAGTCTTGGTATAAATGTAACTCGAGTCTAGCTTGATTGTAACTCGGGTCTGGCTTTAAAGTAACTGCAGTAATGATACAATGTTCCTCGAGTCTTGCATTAATGTAACTCGCGTCTGGCTTTAATGTAACTCGAGTCTTGGTATAAATGTAACTCGAGTCTAGCTTGATTGTAACTCGGGTCTGGCTTTTAAAGTAACTGCAGTAATGATACAATGTTCCTCGAGTCTTGCATTAATGTAACTCGCGTCTTGCTTAATTTTAACTCAAGTCTTGGTTTAAATGCAACTCGAATCTGGCTTGAATGTAACTCGGGTCTGTCTTTAAAGTAATTGTATTAATGATACAAAGTTCCTCGAGTCTTGCTCCAATGTAGCCCGGGTTTATGGTATTAATGTAACTCAAGTCTCCTAGGTTCGTACCTGCTTGGACAACGATGTGCAGATGGTTCGGCGAATGCAAGGCGTATAGAACCTTTGTAACAGTTCTTACAGTTTGGCTGGAGGAACTTACTAAACCTCGAAACATCAATATTCATTACAGATTGCCACGAAGGGCTCAATTGCTACTATGCAAAGGGAACTTATCTCCTCTTCGTACCTATCCCACAAAGTGGTTATGGAGCCATCAATCAAATCAATCAATCAGGAATCAATCAACACAATAAATAAAAAATAACAACCTAGCCGGGAGGAGAAAAAAAGGTCATACCATGCCAAAAAACCTGGAGAGAGCTGACCCCCCCACCCCCCCCCCCCCCCCCCCCCCCCCCCCCCCCCCCCCCCCCCCCCCTAAATGAGGTGCTCAGGATGACCTGAAAATTAACTTTAAATATCGCCATAATACATGCGATTATAGTCCTGTCCTCAGAAAAATCGATCGGCATGACTGAACATTTTGAGGCTTGGGCTCCTCCTGACCCAGGCAGGGTTTGGCCAGTCTCATTTTGAATTGCAAAGGAGTCACCCTACATGGAATCATACAAAATCAGCAAACCTTGACGTGTGGGAAATAATCCTACCCTTCGGAGGTGTGCTTGCCATGTCGACGAGCGGGGCCAAACAGCGCAAGGCGTTGGCAGCTGCAACCATGGATGGAGAGGCTGCCTGCCCGTGTTCACTATGTAGAGGGCTAGCAAACGCAACTTTCTTGGATGGCGGACGAGGTTTGCGAGGAGGCTTTGCCTTTGTGGCACCGGTAGCAGCTATGGGCTGTTGAGGTTTGGGAGGCTTTACCTTTGTAGCACCACTAGCAACTATGCTTGTGGCCAGACCAGCCGGAGGAGGCATGACCTCTGTGGCACTAGTAGCGACGACAGTAGAGGAAGTGGCCAAACCACTAGAACCACCACCACCCTCAACACCACTAGCAGAGCGTCCACGTTTGGGGCGTCCAAATCTGGGAGGAGACATGACCTCCGTGGCACTTGTAGCAGCAACAGTACAAGAAGTGGCCAAACCAGCAGCATCAGCACCACCAACACCACCACTTGCAAATATGCTTGTGGCGGGACCATCTGGAGGAGCATGAACGGAACCCAAACCACTAGCATCAGCTAAGAGGACATCTGCAGTGGGGCCTCTGCCTTGTGAGGGTGTCTCACCATCGACCACATTGGCAGCATGGGTAGCGGCGGCGGTGGACGTGTGCACAGCCCTAGCCCCTGAGCTGTTGGCAAGACCAGATGGGGGGGCAGCTGCAGTGGGGCCTCTGCCTTGTGAGGGTGTCTCACCATCGACCACATTGGCAGCATGGGTAGCGGCGGCGGTGGACGTGTGCACAGCCCTAGCCCCTGAGCTGTTGGCAAGACCAGATGGGGGGGCAGCTGCAGTGGGGCCTCTGCCTTGTGAGGGTGTCTCACCATCGCCCACATTGGCAGCATGGGTAGCGGCTGCGGTGGACGTGTGCACAGCCCTAGCCCCTGAGCTGTTGGCAAGACCAGATGGGGGGGCAGCTGCAGTGGGGCCTCTGCCTTGTGAGGGTGTCTCACCATCGCCCACATTGGATGGATGGGTAGCGGCGGCGGTGGAAGTGGGCACAGCCCTAGCCCCTGAGTTGTTGGCAAGACCAGATGGGGGGGGCATTTCTGCCATTTGGACTGCTAGGTCAGCCTCAGCAAGACTGTCCCAAATGGAGCACATGTACCGCTGACCGGTGGAGGGATCAGACTTCTCCAACACATCAGCTTCAAACCCACAGCTGTCTGGGATATGCTTCGACCAAAACTCTGGGATGGGGCAAGCTGCAGCATTCTTCTTTCGATACTTGTAAACCTGAAATACAGGCCCTGCAAAAGGAAAAAAAGGAAGTGGTGTCAGAATAAATTGGGGTTTGTTCGCACTTGATGATGTTGATGAAAAGGTATGCTTGTGTTCAGCTTTGAATATGAGTGTTGCCAATGAAACCTCCATCCCAATATATTGAGTGTAAAGTGAGCTAGCTCAGTTACAAGGAAGCCACGTGCGCACGAGTAGGGGGCTTTGGGGGGGGTTCAAGGGGGTAGGGGAACCCAAACCTGGAAAATGAAGGTTGACCAATTAATTTGGAAAAGGTATGCTTGTGTTCAGCTTTGAATATGGGTGTTGCCACTCAACCCCCCATCCCAATACATTGAGTGCACAGTGAGCTAGCTCAGATCCGAGGAACCCATGTGTGCACTAGTAGGGGCTTTAGGGGGGGTTAAAGGGGGTAGGGGAACCCAAACCTGGAAAATGAAGGTTGACCGATTAATTTGGAAAAGGTATGCTTGTGTTCATCTTTGAATATGGGTGTTGCCACTGAAACCTCCATCCCAATATATTGAGTGTATAGTGAGCTAGCTCAGTTCCAAGGAACCCACGTGCGCACGAGTAGGGGGCTTTGGGGGGGGTTCAAGGGGGAAGGGGAACCCAAACCTGGAAAATGAAGGTTGACCAATTAATTTGGAAAAGGTATGCTTGTGTTCAGCTTTGAATATGGGTGTTGCCACTGAACCCCCCATCCCAATATATTGAGTGCACAGTGAGGTAGCTCAGATCCAAGGAACCCACGTGTGCACTAGTAGGGGCTTTAAGGGGGGTTAAAGGGGGTAGGGGAACCCAAACCTGGAAAATGAAGGTTGACCAATTAATTTGGAAAAGGTATGCTTGTGTTCAGCTTTGAATACGGGTGTTGCCACTGAAACCCCCATCCCAATATATTGAGTGTATAGTGAGCTAGCTCACTTACAAGGAACCTACGTGCACAGGGCTTTGGGGGGGGGGGGGGGGGGGGGGGGGGGGGGGACCCAAACCTATGGTGCGCCCGCCTACAAGGCTTCTAGCTAGCATGTGGATGGGCCAGCCTATAAGGCTACAAGCTGGCATGGGGATGGTCCAGCCTACAAGGCTGCAAGCTAGAAGGAAGCATGCTTGAAGGAAGCGACGCATCTCTTGTGCCCCATAAGCTGTTGCAGACCCGTCTGATCATGAGTCGAACAAGAGGCTTGTCATGACGCATCACGCCAGTCTTGGTTGTCAAAACAGGCTCAGCATCTGTCTCACCATCTGTTTCACCATCTGTCTCACCATCTGTCTCAGACTCCGAACCAACTGACCGGTCAACCATCGCTGAATCGTCTCCAGCAGCCGTATTAGTGAAAGCAGGCATGCCGACAATACGAAGGGCGAAACAGCTTCGCTCTAGTCAGTCGTCAGACCCACGATCTTCAGGACAGAGTCAGCGAGAAGACATGGACCTTGAGCCGGGGCCAGAGACCAACTACGTCAGTGCGCAAGATAAAGCGGAATTTGTGGCATCAAAATGAAGAGCACCTTCAGCAATATGCGGTTATAGGTTTAGAATTGAAATCAATGCGCAACTGAGTGCGCTGGGACTTAAACTGTATCGCGACCCTGCCGCGACCCTTGGAAACCGAAGTCTCTCGCACACTTGCCGGAGTCGACAAAATGCCCCTTAAATTTGTACCTGAGTATGTACCTTTTACCTATGACATACATCCATTAAGGGGCACCGGTGGTGGAAGGGGCGGCAGCCAGGAACCTAACAGGGTACAGGCCAGACCGGTGACGCAGCCAACAGGAAGCTGTCACTAAGTCAAGAAGGATGACACTGTCTACGGGAAGCTAGTACAGTACTGGCAGAGCCGATAGTTCTAAGGAAGTACATAAGTAGTCACCAAGTCATAAAACGCGTGAGAGCACCGCAATTCATGCTGACACCCCCATATTTTGGCCTAAGAAAACGTATTCAGTATTGGCTGGCTCATTCAGAGGTTGGAACACCTTTTCCATGTACTAGTAAGTGTGACAATAAACGTGACTAATACGTTCAATAATCTGTAGAGCACGAACTCTCACCCCCCTGTTGTTTACGAATTTTGGGGGGATCCGTCCACAAGTGCTTGTTTTATAAATTCCCTTTCATCGAAGGTATGATAAGTCTAGGGACGGAGAGGCATCGATCTATATAGAGATAGATCTATATATATATATATAGATCTATATAGATCTATATTGGCGAAGCTGGATTTTTGAAAGTCGGAATAAGGCACCTTACAAAGATCAAAATCTGGTTTTACAATTATGGCATAGGGCACCATATCATATTGCAAATGCTTCGACTGCATTTTCCGGTGTCTATCTGATGTAATTGCATATGTTGTAGATATACACAATATATGTATTTGCTATATATAGATCTATATAGATCTATATTTTTGGGCAACATAGATATATTTGCCGCCCCCTAGATAAGTCCCTTTAGCCTATGTGTCTACCCCTGGACTGTAGACGGACATGCATATCGGCACTTGCATATATATATCTCGATTTCCCTTACGAGTTGTAGGCAGCAAGGATCTTACGGAAGTATTGAATGCAGCCGATGTGCACAGAGCAGCATACCTGTAAGAGTCAATTTGGCTTCTTTCAAGCGCCCTTGGTACGAGAAGGGAACAAGCTTGTTGGTCCCATACACTGTCCCCCTTAATAACCCCTTAATTACTTGGTTAGTGGCTGCTTCTGGTTGGCCCCGAGCAGCCGGTCCAGTTTAATTCAAGCAGGTTATAGAGAGGTAGGAGCCTTTATGGGACAAACTGACGAACATTCATGGCGATTTTGTCCTTTCATTACGTTGAATTGAGCGTGGGATGCTACTGTTATTAAGTGCACCCTGATGTTATGTCATCCCTAATAGATTTACAAATATTGTGTGGCTCTTGGTAGTGGGTATGTAGAGGTTTATTCTTGGTGACCTGGCCACATTGGGTGGGCAGCGGGCACCTGGTGATGTGGCAAAGGATGTATCGTGTATATACATATAACATGGGCGGGTGGGTGGGAAGCTGGGGGGGGCGCTTTTATTAGCTATACTCATCAGCCAACGTACACAAGATACATCCGACTGGATCTCCCTAAAGTACGTTGATGGGTGGGTGGGTGTAGGGTGGTGGTTGTAGTGGTGGAGGGTTAGGGTGGTGGTAGTGGTGATGTGTGTGTGGGGGGGGTGGGGTGGTCGTGGGGGGGGGGGGGGGGGGGGGGGGGGGGGGGGGGGGGGGCTTGCGTGTTGGTGTTGTTGGTGGTGTTCGTGGGGTTGGTTTGGTGATTCGGTGGTTTGGATGGGACGAGGGTGGATTGGGGTGTAAGTCTACATGGGGTTGTGGGTGAGGGCTTGGGTTTATGTGTGGTGGGGTTCGGGTATGTGGAGGTAGGTGATTGAGTGAGGTTGTGGGTGGACATGTTGCTGGGTTGCTGGTTTGGTGGGTTGCTAGGGTCGGGGATGGAATGGGTGGGTTGAGATAAGGCTGTTGGAGGTGGTGGTTGTTTGGGTGGGGCGGGGTTGGTGGTGGGTGGGTATGTGGGGGTGGTATGGGTGGCTGATGGTGTGTCTGTGTGCCAGGGGGGGGGGGGGGGGGGGGGGATTATTGTTGGTGGGTTTGGTGTTTGTTTGGATGTTGATTGGCGGGATTGCGGGTGTTCGTGGGATTAGGTTGATGGATTCGTGGGTTAGGCTTTGTGGGTTTGGTTTGGTGGATTTTGATTGGTGAGGCTGGTTGTTTTTGTGTGGGTGTTGCTAGAGTGGGGTGCTTTTGATTGCGGGACGGATTGGGTTGGATGGTGGTGTGGTGGAATGTCAAGTCCCACGTGATCCTTGTTAGTGACATTAAAAGTGATGACCTAGTAGCGGTCTTTTGTTGCTTGGCAAATGATGACTGCCCCTCCTCACTCACTCACTCACTCCCGTTATGATTATTTCTGTTGGTGGGTGTTTTGTTTGTCTTTTGAGCAGGAAAGTCGTGCGCCACTCCTTTGAAGTAAGCGGGAAGGCAACCCAGTCATGGGTAACTATAATGGGTCTATCTGAATGTTCCATTTTATCACACAAGGCTGACAGTATGCCTACATACATGTGCACTGTATGTATTGTATCAGCACGCCCATGATAGCACACAATCTGTTGTTTTGCATGTATAAACGAACATGCACAGCTTGCACAACCTATGAATTAATGGCACTTGCATTGTTCCTACCTCGCAGTATGGGCATACACCCCTGCACTGGGCAGCTATCAACAGCCACCTTGAGTGTGTACGCGCTTTGGTGGGAGACGGAGCCATGGTGGATGCAAAGGACACAGTTAGAATGCATGTTGCAACACTAATATGTCTAGGGATTAACACGAAAAAGGCCTTATGACCCCTTGAAACTATCAAGAAACTGTGTCCATGC
>JACBWV010000678.1:1258549-1333549 GCA_013435795.1 Chlamydomonas sp. ICE-L | reverse complement strand
CTCCCCCCGTCCCTAACTCACTCATTCATTCACTTCACCATCATTTCCGCTTGTGTGTATATTTGTTTTAGCTTTTGATTAGGATTCAAGCCTTGCTGAAGTAAGCGGGTAGGCAACCCAATCATGGGTAACTAGTATGGAACTTTCATCAAGCAAGGCTTTCTTTTGTTAAGAAAGGATTTCATCAAGTTTGTTTTACAAAATAAGCATGCATGCAAACATGTGCGCTTTAGGTATATATGGTATGAACACACCTAAGGAAGCACACAGTGTGTTGTTTTACATGTCTACAACTGCACCGCTTGCACATTCTATGATTTCTAGGCACTTGCATTGTTCATATTTCGTAGAATGGGTGGACACCCTTGCACATGGCTGCACAGAACGGTCACATGGACAACCTCTGTGCTTTGATGAAAGGTGGAGCCCCAGTGGACGTCAGAGAAAAACCTGTAAGAATGCATGTATGGTAGTTGCATCACTATTGTGTATGGGGTGTAACATGAATTGGCCTAATTCCTCCATTGAAAACATAAATAGACTATATTCATGCATACATAAAGCGCTTCAAACTGGTGCCCTCATGTTGCAATATGAACACAGTGATTGCTTTATGCGTGCACCCTGATTTTTGTCATGGAAGTAAGGTAGTGTGGATGGAGCGTGGATTCTGACTGCTGGCAGCATATTCTCCACAAGTTGCGTTGTATGTTGTTTTTGCGTATGTTTCACGTTAATGCAATTATACAACTTTACTGACCCAGGGTTGGATGTGGTTTGGTTAGATGGTGTTGGTTGATATGGATTGAGTTTGGTCAGGTTGATGGATGTTTGGGTTGTGGGGTAGTGGGCAGGCTTTGGGGGATAGGGGTAAGATGTGTAGTGTGTTTTAGAGTGTTGAACAAAGAGGGCCTTATGTACCCTTGTATAGCGTGTGCGGTTGGATTTCTTGTCTGTGTTTTGTTTTTCGTACTAGTTCAGTCCGTTGGGCAGCGGTGTACGTGTTTTTGATACCTTGAGCGGTGGTGATACCTTCATGGGGTTGATAGTTTGGGTTGGTGGTAGGCGATAGGTGGGTTGAGACGTGGATGGTGGGTGGTGGTGGTGGTGTGGTGTTTGGTGTGGAGGGTGGTGAGGGGGGTAGTTGGTTGGTAGTAGGAGACAGGTGGGTGGGTGACGGGGGGCGGGGGGGGGGGGGGGGGGGGATGTGTGTGTGTATGTGTGGTGTGTGTGTGTGTGAGTGGTGGTGGTGGTCGGTGGTGGTGGTGGGGGGGGGGGGGGGTAGGAGCCGGTGTTGTTGGTGTGGTGTGTGTGTGGGGGGGTGGGTGTGGGGGGTGGGTGGGTGGGCGGGGGGGGGGGGGGGGGGGGGGGGGGGGGGGGGTTATGGCGGGTGGTGTGGCGTGGCAGTGGCGGTGATTATGTGTTGGTGGGTGTTGGTGGAGAGGGGAACTATTTATTGTGGGTTTGGTTTGGTGGTGAGTTGAGGATGGTTTTCATCAAGTTTTGTTTACAAAATATGTTGGCTACCATACATGCCTACAAAAATGTGCGCCGTAGGTACGGTATGAATTCTAGACACTTGCATTGTTACCACCTTGCAGAATGGGATGACACCCCTGCACAGGGCTGCACACAACGGCCACCTTGACTGTGCACGCACTTTAATGGAAGGCGGAGCTGATATGGATATCAAGGGCAATGTAAGAATTACTGTATGGTAGTTGCGCCACTACTATGTCTAGTGATTTTTTTAAGGATTTGGTCATGAACTTATTAAATAAAATAATCGTGCTGCACGATTCCCAGGTCTGGAGTTTGAGGGGATGGAAACATTAATGATCGCTCAGCGCGATTTTGCTTACATTCTGGGCCGAGCAATACACAATGAAATCGTGCACTGCCATGATGATAACTTGCTCCCGTGGAGGTGGACTCTGGCTGGACATACGAAGGGGGAAACAGGGGATGTCAATGCAAGGAATGAGGGATCGTGCTGCAGGGTGGGTTGGGGTAGGTGGCCTCCACCACCGCTCGGCTGGAGGGTTGGCCACGAGGGTTGGCCTAACCCACCACAGGGGTTCCGATAGCAGTTCGTGCTGCCACAGTATGGAAAAGGGAGAAAGGAGAACGTTGGACGGATTGGACAAAGGAATGCAGGTTTGCAAGTTAGTAACTAGAATTCCGCTAGCTTAAGTAATTACCGCACTGGAACTAAGAAATCGAGAATGCACAGCTAAACAATTCGGCTCGCGAGTTGAAATGCTATTGGAGCGCGAACAAGGTACGATAGCACTCGCTAAGCCAACATGCAAGCAGTGTAGCAGCCGTGTAAGGAAAAAGGCGACGGAGCCAAAATCTTCATAACCGTCCTACTTGAGGCCTCCGGTGGTCAACAACACCAGCAAGGGTGCTGCCAGGTGCTGCCCTTGTCTTCGGAGAGAGGATATGACTATTGACTGCTGGTCTAGCAGAGGGCGCTGCCCTTGTTATAGGAGGAAAACGACAGAGATGCTTCACCCAACGTCTCATAATTCAAACGCATTTACCGGACCTGAGAAAACGATGGACCTATTCTCAAATAACATTAAAATCGCGCAAAAAACGATGAATTGTGCGGGTGGATGTCAAACGGGAAATATCTGGTACCCGGTCCGAAAAGTTGGAATGGTCAAAAAATAGGGGGGGGGGGGGGGGGGGGGGGGGGGACCTTGCCAAATTATATGAAACCTAGCCTATGTTGTGGCAAATCATCTCCTTTAGTACTCTGCATTTTAAAACCCTGAGAATATTAGTGGAATGTTTTATGAACATGGCCTAAACACTATTACAAATTATTAGAGTGTGCAACTAGGATATCTCAATATTTCAGCTCCCTTGAGCCTCCTTATAGTTCCTTTCCTTCCTTCGATATCCTTTTTAACTAACTTGCCCAGTATTGGCATGGAAATGTATGGGGTTGCTACATGAAGCCACCCAAAGGTGCGTCAGCTCGCTTTAGTTTGGGCTGAATTGCCAGCCATTGGAAGCTGCTGCCCGTAGCCGGCTGTAGCCAACAATAAAAGCTTTATCTCGAATCGTTGTATGGGTCTATGGGTACATAAATTGGTATGCCATGAAGACACGACAATAAGCTATTGTTAGGTTGGTAAAACCCCTGTCAGGCCTTTAACTTGCTCTGGTCCCCAACATGCACACCATACAAGAAAATATAGTCGAGGCTGTCAAGGTTTCATCTTCCTCATCACGACTGCCATGTGTGCCACCTCGAGAGCCCCAATTGGGGGTCCTTGGTCCAAACCGCTGTGCTTTTCCTTGTGGTGTGACCCCATTTCGTACTTCCATATGGTGGCCGGGCAGTGAGGGCACACAAGCGGGGTGTTGGTGCATGCCGCCTTCAAGTTGGCCTTCTGGCTGTACTTCTTGAAGTACTTCGCCTTGCAAATTGTGACTGCTTGGAGTCATTTGTTGATGCTTGGGATACAGCCTTGGCCACCACAACACCCGCATGAAGTGTCTGATATGTATCCCCGGAGAATGTAGGCCCCAATGTGTTCACGCACGCTTCCCACGCACATTCATCATGCCAGGGGGTAGCACCTCTGCACCGGGGTGCTTCAAATGGACCCCAAGGGTTGCGTCCTGGGATGCACCCTAATTCGGTAGGTTTCCTCCTTTGACGCATTCAATTCGGTAGGTTGCGTCATGGGACGCAATCATGGCGTTGGCTGCGTCCTAGTGTCAACATAACCCCTAGCCCACAGCAATGGAGTGGTGGTGGGCCAATCAACTGATGAGTGAGACGCAACCAACATCCTAAACCTGCGTCTGCGACGCAACCAAAATCCTGAACTTGCGTCCCGAACGCAACGGACCCTCCCATGTTGTGTCTGCGACGCAACAGACCCTCCCCATGCATCCATGTTGCGTCCTGCGATGTAGGGCGATGCGTCCTAGACTACCCTGCTTTGCACATCCAATTCAACCACGCATTGCCATGCATTTGTGGGGGCCGTAGGAAGGGGAACTTCAGAGAAGGCATGGTGTCCATCAACATTTACGTAGGGGAGTGTCAGAAATCACTTTCTTATACGACAATTCAGCGCAAGAATAGCAACACAAGGCATTCCTGGGCAAGTAGTACAGTTTGCAAGCATCAGAGACCAAGAAACCCTTTGAAGTATCACTCCAAGTCACCTGGGTTACATGATGGGCCTTGGTAGGTCGGTGAAATTGGAAGGGGTAACTTTTACAGAAGGGTTGAGGCCACTCCACAGCCTTCCAACCTTGGCGAAAAGTTCGCTCAGGCTCAGCACTTGCAGTTGCATCATCTCTATCAAGGGGCTGTGTTTGGGGCTTAGCACTTGCATTCGCATCATCTCCATCAAGGGGCTGTGTTTGGGGCTCAGCACTTGCAGTTGCATCATCTCCATCAAGGGGCTGCAGCAGTGGCTGTGGCTGGGCTGGTTCGACTTCAAAGAACAGGCTGATTTTAAATTGTCCAGGAAGGGGTTCAAGGGCTTTGTACACAAGGCAAGATGCCTTGTGCCTCTCAACATCATCAACATGTGTCCAGACCTTCCCACACTGACATGGAGGGATTTTCGCCTGAGTAACTCTGCATAACTTCTTGTGGTGCTCTAACAGTTGCGGCCTCGCGAATCTAGTTGCCGACCGAGCACAAATAGGACATGTGTCGTCAACCTCGTCCGGGCAGCCATCAGTCTGGGCCAGATGCTCCACATGTGCCTCTTGGACTGACTTTCGTCGTGAATAGTCTCTTCAATGGTCGCATTCGACTCAGCAGTTATATTGGATGTATCCATGCCGAAATTGAACTAGGACAAGCAGGAGATCACCGGTGAAACAAGGTTTCGAACTTGAACTCAAACTCGAACTTGAAGTACATAGCAGGTGTCTGGGAACTATGGAATCAGCACGCTTGCATCGAGATGAAGTCGTTGCACTTTTCCAAAGGCGAAATGGAGCTTGTGGAAAAAGGAAGGGGAAAGTTCATATGGGCCCGAGGGGGGGGGGGGGGGGGGGGGGGCATTTCAAACGTAGAGTATTTACACAATAGAGGACTGAAGAAAAGATAGCTAATTGGCGCAACAAGTGCGGTCGTATAGAAGTGAGAAGTGTAATGCAAGATCTTGCAGTCACACGCACGCCACAGCTAGCATGTGGCCTTGCGGCAGTCAACTCGGGATCTGGAGGGACTAGGTACCGGTGCACATTATGCTGACGCAGTATCCGACGTATGTCGGATAATAACATCCCCCCCAATTTGAGGTATTCTTGAGCTCACCAATTCCTGAAATTAACTCAGGGGCATAATAAATTAATATAGATATACAAGGAATATAATGACTGAGAGCTGGTCTGCTTCTGTCAAGAACATGGACACTACAATTATTCAGGTAAAGACTAAAGGGAAGGGAGCACTTGGAAAGTCACGAAGTCAATAAATCACTATATGTGGCTATACACTGGTTAGGCTTGTCAAGAGATCAAAGGTAAAATTATACGGACTTTAGCAAGGCGGGCTAGAACAGTCAAGGTAGTAATCTTATCTAAAGAACTCTAAATCACTGATCTAGGTTGGCTGCTTAAGGAGCTGCCCGGAAGGTACAAACTTAAACTAAAGTAAGTCTATCAGAGGAAGGGGAATTGATACGGTCATATCTGAGGTCAGCTAACTAATTCCCCCTCTGATTGGGAAGTCGAAATTTGCAAAGACTTGTCAAATCAAGAATGACATCAGGATAACTAAATCAGAGGCGAGGGGGACTGACATGACTAAATGCAATATGTCTCGCATAGGGAGCAGTTGGAATACACAAGGTCAGCATACTATTCCCCCCATAATTTGGGAGCTCTTAAAGGATCTTAAATTACGGATGACATTATGAGAAATAACTTGAAGTAGAGATCCCCCGCTAGCTCATAACTATCAGTCTAGATGGAAGGATATGATGAGATACTTCCATTGTCATCTTAAAGAAATAGGAAGGTAGGCAGGACAGTAAATATAACTGTCTTGCAAAAGGAGGCTACATGCTGAGATTATAAATATATTTGAGGACAGCAAGTCACTAGAGGCGCCAGGTGTTGGCCAGAAAACTAGTCAAACTGATGTTGTTAGTACATGGGGCATGCAATACATAGGGCAGGACAGGATTTAAATTACTAAAGTGTTCATTGCTAAGAAAAAATGTCATACAGGTTAGAGGGAATATTTAAATGCAAGTTGCTAGGAAGCCATCCATGATCATTCGCTTGGTGGCTGCAAGGTAGCTAGAGGTAAGATCTGCTGGGACATTGCAGATCAAGTGAGCGTAACTATGACTGCCGCATGAAAGCTGCAAACCAGGGTGGCTGCAGATAAGGGAAGCTGTAGGTTGCTGTGAGGAAGCTGAAGGTAGCTAGGTTAGGTGCTACAGTGAGACTTGGGGAAGACTAAAGAGAGCAGGACTGACGGTACAGACTAAATAGAAGGGGGCAGTCAATGTATAAGGTAGGAAAATTCTATGGGATCACGGATAAGTCAGCATGATATCCCCTCCATGATATGGAAGGTAAGGTTCCAAATCAGAGGGCTGAATTATCAGTACTATCCACTATGCTGATCATTTCATCTGGCCGGCAAGATGTGCAGTACATAGGAGGACAGCATGGGCAATATATCAGTGCATCGCAGTACATTGGTGAACATATGTCAGTGTGTGGTATGCACAAATTGACATATGTACGGCAGTACATTTGTGCATCAGTGCATATACAAACATCAGTTAAAGTGTCGGATCAGATTATATTATATCAGTTTACTCAGATCAGTGCATCATGGGTGCATCAGATTTGATCATGTATGGGATCATCAGGTCAGTGCATTCCCCCCGTTTAGTGTTCAGTGTTTCTCCATATCTGATCATACATTCCCCATCTGGTGCATTGGTCATTCTCACATCAGATCAGATACGGTTCAATGTGCAAATCATCATGTAGATCAGTGCATCATGGGTGCATCAGATCAGGTCATACATGAGATCATCAGGCCAATGCATTCCCCCCATCCAGTGTTCAGCTATTTATATCCCCTCCAAGTTTATCATCTATCCTATGCCCACAAGGATGTGTGGCGCCTTGGGTGTCCTATTATGGCAGTGGGGCCAGGGCATGGGGAAGATGTTATGGAAGGCAGAAGTGATGTGAGGGTGGTTGATGATGACGATTTCAATCAGAGCATCAGTGGGAGTGGGAGGCGTGGTAACGCGCTCAGTGGATGTGGATGCGGACGTGTTTGTGTTGTCCTCTGTAGGGTATGAAGTGGACGTGTTTGTGTTGTTGTCAGCAGAATATGGTGTGGATTTGTCATCCCCATCAAGTGACGTGGATGTGTACGAGGTGGATGTGTTGTCCCCATCAAGTGTAGTGGATGGGGAAAGCCAAAGCCAGAACGCTGCAGCAGTGGTTTGACAGTTGTCCCCATCAAGAGCACTTGCATGAAAGGGTGCAGGTGAGGGTGCGTGGTATTGAAACGATTCCCCCCCATGCAAGTGGTCAGCCTCAAGCGGAGCAAGAGTTTTGTCGCTATCCTTATTGTGGACAGGCGCTATGGAAGTAGGGGTGTGTGATCTTTGAGACACTACGCTAAGATAATCGGTGATGATGAGAGTGTTAGTCCTGGGGACAATCTGAGAGGTAGGGATTTTTCTGGGTGCAGTAGCATCTTTATCATCATCACTATTGGAAACACAGCCTGTGGTTGTGGACTTGTTGCTATAAGTGCATTTGAGGTACAGCATTGGTGAAAGGGATCGGGGATACCTAGCCTAAGCAATTTCATTGTAATGGCAAAGGAAAGGAGCGCATAGATAATTCCCATTGTGTCATAATGTGAAGCATCATGAGTGAGGAAACCAATACAGTTACCTAGCCAGGGACTCCATTGAGGCATAAGCCTGTCGTCCATGAATATCTCCGAGATTTCAAAGCAATCTCCATCAAAGATCATGATGCTTCACGTAGTCCTTGGAGGAGGCAGAGATAGGAAGGGGTAGACGACGGGTGAAGCGAAGTCTAGCGAGAGTGTCCGCAAATGATGATCAGACCCCCCCCATTCCGGCTGTGCGCGGCTAGGACTGCCTGAATATTAAGGAGAAATTTGCAGTTTGCAAAGGGCAGTAGGGAGAAGGGGGGGGGCGGGGGGGGGGGGGGGGGGGGGGGGGCTGCTGGAGGACGGGGTTGGAGGAGAGTGGGGAGAGGGAGGAGAGGGTGGAGAGGGTGGAGAGGAGGAGTAGGGGAAGAGGGAGGGAGGAGAGGGAAGGATGAGGGAGAGGAGGTGGCGGGAGGAGAGGGAAGGATGGAGGGAGGAGGAGGAGAGGGAGGAATGAGAGGGAAGGATGAGTCTTGGTGTAAAGTTCGGAGCGATGGAGGGAGGGGAGGTGGCAGGGCAGCAATCCGAAAGGCAAATACTCAATCCGAATGGCAAATACTCACGCCTTCGAGCGAGTCAAGGTGTAACTGCGGGGGGGGTGGGGGGGGGGTCGGGGTGGGGGGTGGGGGGGTGGGGGGGTGGGGGGTGGGGGGAAGGGGGTGGTGGGGTGGGGGCATGATGGTGGGGTAGGGCGTGGCGCGGCGCGGACGTTTGTGGCATGGCAATTTGTTGCATGGCAGTTTTGTGGTGGTGTGGTTGTGGTTGTAAGTGCTTGTGTGCCGTGTATGTTTGTGTGGTGTTTTATGTGTTGTTTGCGGTGGTGTGTGTGGGGGGGGGGGGGGGGGAGGGGGGGGGGGGGGGGGATAGGGGGGGGGATTAGTGTGGGTGCTCTGGTTGGAGTAGTTAGGGTGGTGGATGGGCATGTGGTGATGGTGGTTTGGTGGGTGTTGTGGAGTGGGGGGCTATCGACTGTGCGTTGGGCTTGGTGGGATGGTATGTCCCATGCATGTGATACATGTTAGTGACACTCGAAGTGATGATCTTGTAGCGGTCTTTGATTGCTTGGCAAATGATATTGCTCCCTCCCTCCCTCACCTCCCTCCCTCCCTCCCTCCCTCCCTCCCTCCCTCCCTCCCTCCCTCCCTCCCTCACTTTTCAGTATTTCCATTTGTGACTTTTTTATTTGCCTTTGATTCAACTTTTGCGCCACTCTTCTGAAGTAAGCAGGCATGCAACCCAATCATGGGTAACTAGTGCTACATGTGTGTCTTATGTATGGCATCAACACACCTATTGTAGCACACAGTCTGTTGTTTTGCATGTCTGCAAATGCACGGCTTGCACAACCTATGATGTACATACACTTGCATTCTTCAAACCTCGCAGAAAGGGTGGACACCCCTACACAATGCTGCACATAACGGTCACCTTGACTGTGTACACACTTTGATGAAAGGTGGAGCCACAGTAGACGTCAAAGAACAAAGTGTAAGATTGCACGTATGGTAGTTGCACCACTGTTGTGTCTGGGGTGTAACACAAGAAGGGCCTTATGCCCCCCTTGAAACTATCAAGAACTTGTATTCTATACTTGAAACGCTTCGCAACGTTACCCTCATGTTGCAACATGAACACATTGATTGCTTGCTTGGCACACCCTGATTTGTGTCTTGGAAGTTAGGTAGTGTGAATGGAGCGGGGAGTCAGCTTGCTTGCATAATGTTCTGCATAAATTGCGTTGCATGTTTTTTTATGTGTGCGTATGTTTCACGGCGATGCAATTATACAACTTTACAGACACATGGTTGGATGTGGTTACCTTTGGTTGGTGTTGGTTGGGATGGATTGAGCTTGGTTAGGTTGATGGATGACTGGGTTGTGGGGCAGAGGACAGGGGTAATATGTATGGTGGGTTTTGGGGTGTTACACAGTGAGGGCAATATGTAACCTAGTATGGCGTGTGCGGTTTAATTTATTATTTGTGTTTGTGATTTGTTTTACGTTCGCATACAGTATGGTGGTAGCTGTATTTGTGTTTTTGATACCTTGAGCGGTGGTGACACCTTCATGGGGGCGATACTTTGGGTTGGTGGTAGGAAACAGGTGAGTGGAGAGAGGGCGGGGGTCTAGGTGGTGGTGGTGGGGGGGTGGTTTGGTGGTGTGGTTATGGTGTGGTGGTGGGTATAGTGGTGTGGGTGTTGTGTAATGGTGGGGGTTAAGGTATGGTGGTTTGGTGGTTTGGCGGTGTGTAGTGTGGTGTTGGGGTGGGGGTGGGGGTATGGTGGTGGTGTAGTGTAAAGGAGTGGTATGGTGGTGGGGTGTGGTGGGGTGCTAGGGTGGTGGGAGTGGTGGGGTGTGGTAGGGTGGTGGGGGTTGGAGTGGGGTGGTTGTTTGGGAGTGGTGTGGTGGTGGGGGTGGGGGTGGGGGGGCTAGGGTGTGGAGGTGAGGGTAGGACAATGGCCTTCATGAAATGTGCTGGCAATACCTGACTCATGTTTTTACCTTTCCGGTGCACCTCTGGGGGCATTTATTGAAACCCGGTATTTGTTTTCAAAAAAGCTCCTGTTCTCCCAGCACTTTTTGTTTTTACCTTCCGTTTTTGACAAAAGTGCAGGGTCATAGAACGAAGGAACGACATCCTGATTGACTGCACTAAACAGCAAAATTGCCCTACACTTCCTTGCGCTAAGAAGTGCATGCCAGTAAATACCCGAGCCTTGAGTTCAAATGTACATTGTGAATCGACCCTAAGCAAAACCGGCAGGGGAGTTACGAAGGAGGGAAGTGATTCCATCTTCCTCTTCCTTGAAAGGCAGGTGTTGGGAAGGTCAAGGGAGATGAAGTTCCAAATGTTCAAAACTGATGGGCACGAGTCACCATGAAAGCTACTCAGCTACTTAGTTGGGTACAAGAAACCCAGATCGGATTCCGATCGGTCTAACTAGAACTCGCCCTCAAAACTGGATGGTGCCCATCGGAAGGGACTTGCAGAAAGAAGCGACAATGGAATTTTGGGGCTCCGGTATACCGAGATGAAAATACCCCTATCCTGGAATACCGACCGGTATGTTCTACCCTGGTGGTGGTATGGTGGCGGTGGTGATGTGGTGGTGGTGGTGGTGTGGTGTGGTAGTGTGGTTGTCGTGGTGGTGGCATGGTGGCACGGTGTTGTGGTGTGGTGTGTTAGTATTGTGGTAAGTTGTGGTGTATGGTGGGGGTAGTGGTGTGGTGGTTCGGTGGGGTTATGGTGGGGTGGGGTCATGGTGTTACTTCTTGTGGTGTTGATGGTGGTGTGGTGTGTAACGTGGTGAGGTGCGGTGTGGTTGCGGTGCGGTGTGGCTACGGTGTGTGGAAGCGGTGTGTGTGGTGTGTGGTCTGGTGTGGTGTGGTGTGTGGTTGTAGTGAGTGGGGTATTAGGGGTGTGGGGTGCAGTGGGTGGTGTGTGTGGGGTGATGTGTTTTGAGTGGAGTGGGTGGTGGTGGTGGGGGGGTGGGTGGTGGGTGGCGGTGGTGGGTGCTGGTGGTGGTGGGGTGGGGGGGTGGGATTGGTGGTGGTGGGGTGTTGTGGAAGTGGGGGCTTTGGTTGGCATGGTTGAGGTGGTGTGGAGTGGTGTGGTGTGTGTGGGGTGGGGTGTATGCGGTGGGCGGTGTGTGTGTGGTGTGTGGGAATTGGGGGGGTGGGTGGGTGTGGGACTGGGGGGGGGGGGGAGGGGTGTGGGGCGTGTGTGTGTGAGAGGTAGAGGGGGTGTGTGGGTGTGGGTGTGTGTGTGTGGGGGGGGGGGATTTAAGTTTGGTGGAGGCGCTTGGTGGGGGGTGGGGTGGGGGATGGGCATGTATGGGGTGATGGTGGGTTGGTGGGTGATGGTGGAGTGGGGCGCTATTGATTGTGCGTTGGGGGTGATGGGATGGTATGTCCCATGTAAGTGACACTCAAAGTGATGATCTAGTAGCGGCCTTTGATTGCTTGGCAAATGATCACACGATTAGTGACAATCCTGTAGCCCCCCCCCCCCCCCCCCCCCCCCCCCCCTCCCCCCCCCTTCCTCACTCAACTCACACATTCACACGCTCACTCACGCACTCATTCCCTTTATCAGTATTTCCATTTCTGTTTTTGTATTTTTGCTTTCGAGTAGGATTCAAGCCGTGTGCCACTCTTCTGAAGTAAGCCGGCAGGCAACCCAATCATGGGTAACTAGTACTACATACATGTGTGCATTAGGCATGGCATCAACACACCTATGGTAGCACACAGTCTGTTGTGTTGAATGAATACAAATGCAACGCTTGCACAAACTATAGACACTTGCATTCTCCCTACCTTGCAGGATGGGAGGACACCCCTGCACTGGGCTGCACGCAACGGCCACCTTGACTGTGTACACGCCTTGGTGGAAGGCGGAGCAAAGCTGGATGCAAAGGACAACGTAAGAATGCATGCATGGTATTTGCGCCACAACTGTGTATGGGGTGTAACACGAGAAGGGCCTTATGCCCCCCTTGAAACTACCAAGAAACTGTGTTCATGCGTACATGAAGCGCTTCACACTATTACCCTCATGTTGCCGAATGTACACAATGATTGATTGCTTGGCACACCCTGATTTGTGTATTGGAAGATATAGGTAGCTAGTGTGGACGGAATTAAAAGTCAGCTTGCTTGCATGAAGTTCTTAAACCATTACATTGAATGTTGTTCTCCATGCGTATGGATGTTTTAGAGCGTTGCAATTGTACAAACTGCCAGTTTTTGATGTGATGCTAGTTGGGTTGACGGGTAATGAGGTTGTGGGTAGTGGAGAAGCGTTTTGAGGTAGGGGTTAGGTAGGTTGGTGGTGTGTTCTTGGGGGGGTCCACAAAAATGTTATGATGTCCCCTTGGATTTTTTTTGCTTTTGAATATCATATTTGGGTTTATGATTTGTTTTATTAGTATTGTAGACCGCTGGTAGCGGTGTGTGTCTGTGTGATTTATGTGGTTGTGATACCTTGAGTCATGTCGTTTAACATGTTCACACTCCTTACAAACACGTGTGTCTTTGTACTCCATTGTGTAATGTGTGTCACAGCCCAGAGGTAGCCTCATGGGCTAAACTAAAGGGACTTACCCATCTGTATGTATTAATTAAATGCTTTCCCAGCAGACTAAAGTAAGAGCAATATAAACCTACCCGGCCTTATCTTATCGGGGGGGCTATAACCATTATTGGGAACGAGTTGTACAATCTGTGCACTCCATTTGTAGTCATGTACACGATATCCCCAAGCCCCATGATCACCACGGCTGACACTGCTGCATGTGCCTTGCCACACTGCAGACCCTACAAACCCCCATAAACCTTGCAAAGACCAGGGGATATCAACATGTTGCAGACTATCTCCGACAACAAGTATGATACATGTGGTGCACAATATATACGGCACCAGAATGTTGATGTTGCTAATAAGCAATGAAGCCTTTCCACAACTTTATATGAGTACCATTGGGCTGAAAGTGGGCTCGAACAAAGGCGAAGAGGACTTATTTGCCTCTACTAGTGTGTATTGCTCACCTCGAGATGTCAGGGTGCTTTTTCCTCACCGCGAGATGTCGAAGTAATTGTCCCTCATTACGACTATGTACGCCTCACTACATGTATTATGGAACCCCTACAACACGGTGATTCATTTTCGTCATTGAATGCATGAATGGAAGACACCTTCAGCGCAGGTGTTGATTATTTAGTGCAGTACAGTTGTATGCACGTACGTATCAGGCGTGAAACACTTTACTTGTGGTTGAAAGAGAAGGTTGGCGATAGATGCGGCTAAGCATAGCCCAAAGAAAAAGCTGTTCATACAACAAATGGAAGGTTGACAGAACAAACAGTATGGCAAAGAGAAAGGACACCAGCACATAGCACATGTACTTGTTTTGTTTGCCTGCTCTATGCTAGTGTCCTTTCTCTTTGCCATGGTGTTTGTTTTATCGACCTTGCATGTGTGGTATGAATGGCACTGTCAAGCATCTGGACGACATACAGAATACATTGTAGGCATAAGTAGTTGATATGAGTTACACAGACAGAGGGACGCATCGAAGAGTGTGACCATGCAATTGGATGCACTTAAAATCATGACATTTATTTCGACTTTCTTAGCAACTTCTAGGCAGCTCCCCGTTTTTCTGGGTAGCCAGCCAGCGGGGGACGGAGCTGCCAAGAAGATTTTGGTCATCACCAAAAGGAAAGCCCTGTTGGCAGTAGTAGCACTACAGGATGAGGGTTTAGCAATGAATGATGGTGCAACGAGGATCTAGCATTTTAAAAACAGTAATATAAATAGCAAACGACAAGTTGTTTGATGCCCTACATTCCCTTATCACAGCCCATTGAGCTTTAGGAAGTTGCACGGGAAGCTGACTTCAGGTTTGCTTTCTGAAAATGATGTATGAGGGGAATAGGATGCTATGAAGCTTCTATAGGGGTGGGGGTGGGGTACAACCATGGCTGCATGGGTGGGTGTGGAGCACTACCATGGCCGTATGGGTGGTTTATAGCGCTGTCATCGAGGTACTGAGACCATGCATATAACATTAAACCTTTTGCCTTGGTTTTAAAATATACGATTGATGTAAACACAGCCTTAGTCTCTTTGTTCCTCAGCCAGCTGACCCCTTGGTGAGGGGGGAGGACACTCAAGGCATCTCACACGCGGACTTTGCGCTAAGGATATCTATTTCCAGTCATGGTACTTCAAGTCAGTACCAACTAAGTAGTATAACTCACGTATGAGTGGATTTCACGGTAGTACTTCATTACTTGCTTGAACACACACTAATGTACTTATTACGTAATACTACTTAGGTAGGTACTTAACAATTCCGTGTTTAGGTAGTTTGATTGATTTACTCATTGGCATACGCACATCAGCACTTGTTAATGTAATGTGAGGGTGACATGATGATGATCATGAACCCGATGTGTAACACCATTGCTACGTCTCACGATCTGCCCGCTCCCAAACTGATATGCAGAGGATGCAGTAAGCATCATATGTACACACATCCTACAATGAATGGCGAAACCCCGGGTGTATCAACCAAATTCAACCCTAAGTATCCACCTGAACCTGGCTTGCAACCCACTTGGTGTAAACCCGTTTGCAACAAACGCGTTTGCAACAAACAAGCTTGCATCAAGCAGGGCCCTTGCAGCATCCAGTTTGCAGCATGCCTGCTTGCAACAAGCGGGGCGCTTGCAGCCGGTTTTCAGCACACCAGGTTGCAACAAGCAGGGGTTTACGGCCTGCTTGTTGGAAGCAGGGTACATACGTGCTTACAACCTGCTTGCAGCCCGCTTACCACACTGTGTGCGGAAAGCGACTTGCAGCAAGCGGGACAAGTCTTGTAGTAAGCTTGCCGCATCACACCACTAGTCACCGACGCACCGACTTAGTATTTAATTAGCACACACCCTAAGTAGCGTCTTCTACACACAATATGTTACGCCAGCTTAGACTGAATAGCCAGTCATGGGAGCTGCCTAGAAGCTGCCTAGAAGCTGCTGCTCAATTCCATCCTTGTCACAAACCCCTCAGCTTCTACACAAACTATGTTGCGCCAGCTTAGACTGAATAGCCAGTCATGGGAGCTGCCTAGAAGCTGCTGCTCAATTATATCCTTGTCACAAACCCCTCAGCTTCTACACACACCATGTTGCGCTAGCTTAGACTGAATAACCCCCCACCCCCTCCCGGCCTCCCCCACTAATACGACTGCTACTTCTTCTACTACTATTGCTACTACTACAGCTATTGACCCCCGCGTTGAAGCCGGCGATTGCCTTTGTAACTTTTAGACTAGCTGAGCCCATGCTGGGCGATTGGGAGTTTCAACTTGCGGCCCTTACTTGCGCGTCTTGCAGCTGAGCTGGGCTGTCTGTCGGTTACTACAAACTTGGAGTGGGGGGCGGTTGAAGGTGAAGGGGAAGGGTAATGGGGGTAAAGACCATCTGCGTAGGTACAGCAAATGCAGAGGCAATAGGGCTAGGGAGCACACTGATATGCGCATTGTAGTGAAGTATACAAAAGTGTGAATTGTGAGAACTTTGGGGGGCACTCAGACTACACACCATTCCACCCTGCCTCAATCATTGGCCACATGCCTTTGAGGGTGTACAAGGAGCATGTATAGTAACAGGGTGGTGATAGGAGACCCTACAAAAGCAGTGCAGCTGTCTCATCAAGGCCAAAATGGTTCAAAAAGCGCAATCAACGCCACTCAAACAGGTGTAACATTGGCTAGGTTGGTACAATGGCCTAGAGGTTTGTTCCTATGGAATAAGTAAGTACGCAGCTGTAAGGAAGTTGAAAACAGTTTCCTGCAAATAAATCTGGTGTCTAAACTCACATCAACCACACAAAATCACTATGTATAGACTCTTTCAATAAACCTTCATCGGTAAGAGGGGCTCAAAAGGGCTGATACGCAGTTTTTGAAGGATTGGACGAGGGGTTTCGTGGGGGTAAACGTGTATTTACACACGACAGACACCTGGCAGATCTACCTATCTAGGGGGCCCTATATCTACTTATTATCTATCTACCTCACCCCCGTGCATGCGCCCCTTGAAAAATTCAGCCGACTCACGTGAGGAACTGCTGTCGTTGCTTCTACTGCCCTGCACCCACTTGCTGCCCAGACTTGCTGCTGCCCCGCCCTGCTGATGTCGTGTGATTATGCTGCCATGCAATTCTGCTGTTGCTGCTGGCGTGTGAGCCCTTGGGTTTCTTGCTCGCTTCTAGTCGCTGCATGTCTAAATACATTAGGCCTGTGGACATGCGATATGCGCAACCTACCTATGGAGCATGCCGGTCTTCGGGTCTTTTTCGATAACTTCATTTTACCCCAAAAAACCAGTAGGGGTCTTTCCGATAGTCCCTCCGCACGAATTATATCTCGGGGGATGTCCGATAGATTTCCCCGTGCAATACCGTGGTAGTACCGTGGCAGTACCGTGATTTTGCCATGGATGATTCGCCTAAGATTCGGGAGCTGACGCGATTCGCCTTATAGATTCGAGAGCTGACGTGTGTCCCGCGAATAGATAAGAAACAATACGACAAAATACGACAAAATACGATTAGCCAGACTTCGTTACACTTTGTTACACATTTATACTCTCCCCGACAGGAACCAACAGCAACCGTCTGCCGATTCAGCCGTGAGACGAAGCCGAGGAAGTCAAGAGGAAGTCAGGAGCCGCGAGCCGCGGCAGGACCCAACTGTCTCCAGGTTCCCGTTCAGCCCGCGACTCATCACTGCGTGGCGGGAGCTGCTGCTACTCACTGCTTGATGACTTTTGCTAGCCCTTGAGCTATACGACCTACCCCACTAGCTTTGGATAGTATTTTTTCAACTTCTGGACTGAACTGCTGTAACGCGCTTCCTACGCCCCTTATTCCGTCCGCTACCCCTCCCTGTCCCAACAAGTCAGCAATGGAGGCTGCCGCATTGGACACTGGTCCCGCAAATTGTCCCACCTTCCGAGCTACACCTCCACCGAAATCAGCTACCTTCCTAACCACATTCCCGAAAGTGCCTACAGCCTTACCAACGCCAGATTTGAGAGTATTAAAGAATCCCATTAATATACTCTTTGATATTATTTGATGGAAAGTAAAAGCAATTTCTGGTCTATGGATTTCAAAATTGATAAAATAGAATTCATAGGATCAGTATCAGATTCATAATCTATTCTGAGAGTGATGCTCCAGTCGTAGGGAAAAGGCCCTATAGAGTCTTTATGTTCATCTTTAATGCTCAAACTCAATTCTGACACATGTGAGGCGCTTGTATAGAAAGAAAAGTCGTCTGCTGTATTCTGATAAATGATGTTGGCCAAACTTTCAACATTAACTGGTAGACGGATTAATACATCAGATTCCTGCATATTGTTTTGACGAAAATTGTTGACAGCACTGTTAGTTACCTTGGGTAAATTGTGATGGATGGTCAGGAAACTTTCAAGATTTAAACGCAATGGAAAGGAGCTAACAATGGGAGCACCACCAGGTGTTTCGTGAGGCAGGAACCCAAACAAATAACTACTTTTACCTTTGAATTCGAATGAATACCCTGACCCAGGAGGGTTGAATATACAAAGCCCGTTTGTTTCATTATGGGTTGTTGTCCATCCCGTAAGCAACACACCCAATTCTGTCAGCCAAGAATCAAGGGTATAGTTCCAAATTGGAATTCTGATTGATGTCTTGGTACCATTGTTGTTAACAATAAAGTCATTGTTACTTGCTCTAATCGAATAAAAACACCTGTTGATGATGACATCTGCAACTGTGACTTTCGTCCTCCCTCCATAGGGATTTTACAGGACTCCTGCAGGCAATGATGTTGTGAAATTGTCAGGCGTTCCACTTGTTCGAAACGTGCTTGATATGTACAACAATTGTGTTTTCAAGACAGGTGGAGACATTTTATATGATGGGATATATTATACTGTAACATTTTGTATTGTAACCAAGCCATCTAAAACCTCAGTACCAGAAACAGGTTTGATTTTATTCAGCAAGTCTTTCCTGATAGCTTTCTTGTCCCTATACAACAATGGTTTATTGATATGTACAGAAATAGCTACATCTACCAAGTATTCAGGTAGACCAGGAGACATGTCTAAAATTGCAGCTCTGAAGTTTTTGTATTCATTGGTTTGCTTGTATTCTTGTGTCAAAGAGGCCATTCTTTAACAATCATTTAGAAAAAATAAAATGTTTTATTGCAGGTTCAGAACAATATCAAAGTTTTTCTTGAACCTATTTAGTTTGTCTCCTGTGAAATCTATAACAAGAGAGTCATGCTCATCCTGTGTTGCATGTATATACAGCCTCTCAAACTTCTTCAAGTCGAGAGTAGAACTGACTTCATCATGAAGATCTACCAATATTTTGGTTGATGCAAACTTGAATAAAACGAACAATGAAGTATTAGTTCTGATGCTCTTGGGTATAGCTTTCAAATTATGTGAGCAAATCATGATGTTTATACCCAAATGCCTGTTCTTCAAAACCAAGTTTGTCAATGCTGATTTACCCACACTTTTGAATGCACTACTACCCACCAGATCATCCAATACAAAATAATTTATTGCACCGTTTGGGTATCTACAAGTAGGCTTTTGGTATGCAGTTCTCTCAAGAAAATCTATCTCATCAAATGTCAATGCATCTATTTTTCCATTGAAAAACTTTGCCCAAACTTGCAAATCTTTCTTGAACTGTTCAGTGTTTTCTTTTTCTTTTTTTATGTCTTCAATAACTTCTAAAAGCTTTGTGTCACTGTAATTACTTATATTATCATCAGGATGAATCTTCAGACAATTGAATACTGGATTTGCATCATGGGTATGTGAAAATACAAGAATTCTCATAGCCTGTTTGCCATCAAAACCCGCAAGCTCATATTGTTTCAATAATTGGCAAACAGAATATGTTTTACCAGTCCCTCGGCTCCCAATGAAAAGGGCTACAAAATAGTTGCGTGGCAAAGACGTGTTTAGACACTGTGGGTAAGTGTTTGGCTTATAAACGAGTTTTTTATGAATAAAATTACTGACTGCGTTTTCTGTGATATTCATCTATTTTTACAGGACATAATATTTTACTAAAAAGGGCATTGTGACCCAGGGAAGAGTGATTGATAAGCCAGTCGTTTCCCATCATTCATTATTTTCTGTCTAAACAGTTCAACAGTTTCCTCCTGGCTTATTTTTGGAACTTTTGTAACGTTCAAGCGTTTTTTAATTTGTCTTGACATCTGTTTCACTTCAACTTCTTCTGATTCTGGCCGGGAATCATCTGTTATCACCTGTTCGTCTTCTTCAGAGTCATCATCACTAACAACAATAGTTGTCTTCAGTTTCTTATTGACTGCCTTCTTACGAATTTTCATCTCAGTAGCCTTGTCTTGTTGCTTTACTTGTTTCTCCTGTTTCTGGAGCTGTTTCTCTTGTCTACTGATTTCTCCTAATTCTTTTCTCTTGGCCCAAGCTTTTTCCCGTGCTCTTGCTAGTACCTCTTTCTGCTTCTCAGACATGACCCTCTTTGCTTTGGGTTGAATCACTTCCACATCCTCCAAATTGTTACTGAGTTGTTCAATATCCTCCATATATAATTTCAAGTTAGAAAATAATAGAAAAAATTACTGGAATTTACAAATGATCACTGGAATTTGGGAACCACAGGAGATGTCCTCAGGATATGTATGGCTTTGGGCTTGTTGGGTAAAGGACGACCCCACAGCAACTCAGTCTCATGTACCGGTTGTAGCTGGTTGAGCATATTGAATGGCTCTATTAGGCCATGTTTCTAGACAGAGAGGTAGCAAATATTTATCCATTTTATATATTACCTTGTGAAAAAGTATTTCGAGCCGTTTTCACCAGTATCTATCTCCAAAAGAGAGTTGTACTTGACGAATAAAAGTGAATAGTTCTTCGTGTTGATATTACCAGTGCTGTGAAATGTGATGTTATAGGGTATGTCTTCATCCATTACATCTATTGGTAGACCCAGGGCCCACTGACGAGTTGCTAGAGTACTTGCACTTCGTATTAATAGGGTACCATCCTTTGTCAATGTAGTCATGTGTTCCATTGATCTGTTGTCATTGTCAAAAATCATGTCCAAGTATTCATTTGCCCTGAAATAGTTTATTGGGTGGTCTGCAACAGGTATATTGTTGACACTAATACCAACATAAACTGGAGCATCATTTGTTAGAATACTTGGAATGCCATGTGAAAAATAGTAGCTTGTCCCGTTATAGTCTTGGGTTGAAGTCTTGGAGTGAAAATCTTCTGTCATGAACGTTGCAATAGCATACTCAATATCCCTGGAAGCAATGTATATATTGGTTTGTTGGTTTTCGTTTTCATTGAGTTGAAACATGGATGAGAAGTTGTCAAATTCAACACGTTCTGTGACATTGTCTTGAATTTCACTTCGAACAATAAGGTGTAGATCGGAAATCTCATAGCTTGTTGAATCATTGTCTCTCAACAATACTGCAGCATCTGCCCAAACAATACAGATTCGAACCCTGCCTTTGATTACACAGTCCTTGGTACCTAAGATACCATGGAAACGGTCTATAACATATGGCTCATCATCTGACATGGAAATTAAATCCACAGCCTGAGCATTACCCAACATATTGGAGGAAGTCGCAGGGGTGTTATGAACAGCCATTAGTCTTGTGAGGTGATGATAATTGTTGATGGACTGGACCTCAACGTCATCAAACGAAACTGATAATGAACTGATTAAGAAATCTATTCCCCTGGGTGCAACACCATACGAATTAAAAGTGAACAAAAGCTTGACACTGGATAAATCCCAAATGCCATCAGTTATTTCAAACACGGTCTGCGTTTGGGGGAAACCTGTTTTTGTTCCTATTGGCTCAATTCTATGGATTTTAGTAATGTTTTGAGGAAGTGCATTCATTTATATTATTGTTACAATTATAATTATTTGTATTTATATAACTAATTCGAGCTGCCGACCCGCTCCCACTCGGATCATGCTACTACACTCAATAAACACCATTGCAGTCAAGTTGGCTGAGCCTGCTGCTCCACTAACGGCTTGAGACTCGAATGCTCCAATCGAACTGTTCCCTCTGGTATCAATGCCCGACATGAACTCATCATCATTGTGGCATAACTTGCATGAGAGTACAAAGAATTTATCACGCCAGCTTGCAAATGAATCACAAAGGGGACATGACCCTCCTAGGGTGTCCTGTAATTGGTTGTAAGAACTTTGTGTTAACGAAAAACACTGTCCAACATTGGCCCTAAAATCTGGATAATAAGTCCCATTGATAGTGAACTGAGCACTTTCCATCCCAGTCGCTTTCCTGACGAACGTGTTACAGTTTTTGGTCACTGCATCCAATGCTCCAGTAGGTGATTGATCTACAAACATTCCCCAAGCTCGATTAACCGACTGGGACGACACACTAAATTTGGTGGACTGACTGTAACTTGATGCAGCTGATGAAAATGAAAAATAGTTCTTGAACATGATTTCATACACACCTCCATTTTGCAGAAAGGCATTGTGCGCGGCATCAAAGAGCCCATCATCTATTGAGATAGTATCAACACTGAATGAAATGTCTGATAGAATAAATTGTCCTCCCCCAATTAGACAATTGGATCCATCTAGCTGTATCCTAAGGCGAACCTGACCTAAAATTTTGCTGTCCAAAATACTTGGCTGAAAGCTATTGAGAGTCAGCCAATTACAAATGCAATAATATTTTGGAATACCAATGGGAATAGCTGAACCATCACCTCCTGATTGGACAATCTTACGTCTGTTGTGGCAATCTGCACCAAAGGATGTATCAGCAATAATATTAAAAAGCTGATTATAATTGGAGAACCCTCCTATCACTTGCCCATTCACTTCCAAGTCGCACCTTTGTATGATTGATTCAATGTTCCTTGGCATGCCCCCAGTATCTGTGATTTCTTTGAAACTCATTATCAGGCTATCAGTATCTATCAAAGTGTTGGAAGGCATGTCGACTGTGATCACACCATTGTTGGTTGCAGAAGTACTATTAAGGGTGGACAGCCGTTTAGTTGCTCGACTATAGTTAGAGATCCGTTTTGTAATGTACTGGAGGTTTTTTGGGTATGCAGACATGTAGCTTATACCGGTATACTTTCTATATTTTGATAATAATCAAAGTTTATTTTTCAGATAATTATAGATATCTATATAATGATTTTTGGTTCTCCGTTTGTCAAGTAGTCTTTGTAATCCAGGCTCATTAGAACGTTCTTGGTATTCGGTTGCAATTGCAAGCACCTCCCTCTTAGATTGGCCACTTGAATCTGGCGATGCGTGCCTGAAGTCAAATCTATCTAGTGACCGCCTCAAATCATACCGTTGTTTAGGTGCTGCATAATTGGCATTAGACGGAGATGGTCGAGAGGAAGGTGGTCTAGGTAAGTGGTCTATATACGTCCTAGTTCCTTGAAACACATTTTGTGGTGCAGTGTTTTGTTGAGTCATGGCAGCCCTCGCAGATCTAGCAAGCTGTTCTACAGCAGATACCCCATTTACAGCCTGAGCTATCATATTTTGATGGGGTTGTTTTGGGATCTCTATTACATATGCATAAGGGTTGAATCCCATCATTCGAGGGAGTGTCCTATCAGCAGGTAATTTAACATTAATTGTTGTTGCTCTTTGGTTTGTAGTATTCCCTCTTTGTTTGATTGTATTTGTTTTTGTTTTTGTTTTTGTTTTCCCCACATTTTTTCTGGACCTCATGGTTTAAATTATGTTATAAATTAATGTACAACACCTCTCAGTATATATTTGCTCAGCCCAGAGACACCAAAAAGATCACCAACAGTTTTTCAGGAGACTATAACGCACTTATAAACAAGCCCACCTTATTTCCAGGGTCTTACAATGATCTTACAGACCAATTGAATGTACAAAACGCTTTTGTTGCTATTGGTCCCGGAGTGAAGGTGAGTCGTCTTGAACTACCAACGCAGACTGGAGCCAATGGGCCTGGTTTGATTCACTTTGCAGACACAGGGTCGGAGATTAATGGGAGAATATCTTTCTTGAGCGATGGGGGTAGTGAATCATTCAATTTCCTCTTCGAATTCATGACCAAAGCTAGGATTGACCAGACGGGATCATACATTAACCTTTCTGACAAGTCATATAAAAATCATATTGAATACCTCAACCCTGAGGAGTCATTGAAGGCCATAAAATCTTTGCAGCCGGCAAAATACACGTTCAAGGGAGATGCTAAAAATGCAGTGGAAATTGGGCTGTATGCCCAAGAAGTGATAGGCGTTTGTCCAGAAGCTGTGAGATTCCTAGACTCAGAGAAAGAGAGATTGGGTCTCAATTAAAACTCCCTTGTACCACATCTAATTGGTGCAATAAGGGCTTTATCAGTCGAGGTTGATGACCTAAAGAAATTGAATACTTAAGGATTATAATATATTATACAGTATAAGATGACTGACGTTCAACAACAGCCGATTAAGGTTTTTCAATACAACTCATTGATGCACAAAACGAAAATGGCGGAGGATCCAGAGTATAGAAGTCATGTAAACAATATGGCTCGCATTGCAATGGTTAGAAGATATCAGACAGATGATGTGTACAGGGAGCGCCAAAAACAATTGAAGAATGAACGGTATAAGAATGACCCAGAATACCGTGCACAACGAAATGAACGTTCGCGGATTTATAATGCAAAATTGAAGGAACGGAAGGCTATGTTGAAGGCAGAGTCTGTGTAAGTGAATTAAAAAAATGAAATACAAATTATTATTTTTTAAGTTCTTTAAGATTGTTGCTTAAAGATAAATTCCATAGATAATATGATAACAAAACATATAATGGCATCACGACAAACTTTGGTAAAATTTTACAAGAAGCACATGGTAACAGGGGAAGCTCCGCGTAGGATTACAGAGAAATATGTGATAGCAAAGGGATACGAATCACTAGCGGATTTCTATGATGATGTTGGAGTCGAGAAGCACCATCACGAAGCAAAGGAAAATAAGGTTAAGAGGCAAAAGAAGGTACAATATGATAGGGAACGCTATTTGCAGAAAAAGAAAAAAAGGGAGAGGGAGTTAGAGGAGAGTAAGTACGAGAAACGTGTTGTACGAATGATGTGTTATAGCTTTGACACAGCTTCCAAAAAACAACAAGAAGCCGGCATAACACACCATATGTATGCCCATGAAATAACGTCATTTTCAAAAGCTTGGAATCCCGTCAGAGACTTTCCATCAGGCAAATTCTTGCATATTGGCAGCCTTGAAGGCTTCATAATTCCTAAAACATCAAGATACTATGAACTGCTCACAAATCTACAAGGAACAGACAACAAAATGTTTCCTGATTATGTTGACTTCATTCACCACATCTTCCAGGATGACCCAGATGCAGCAGGATACATGCTAGAAATATTTTACAATACAAATTTTATTCAAATTATTTCAAACGAATCAAGCGCCCAAGACATCATAATTCCCTTCAAACACAGAATTGTACAGAACACTGCTACAATGTGTTGTGACAACAAATACTTGAAACGGGATATTGACGTTGAAGGGAAAGACACACTACGAGGTTCTATCAAGCAATCCATACTATTAGATCTCCCTCCTAATACATGTGCCTTTCAGGTTATTCTACAATCTTTGAAGAAATCGTATGACAAGCATTACACAAATCTGGTTTGTGATCCCAGGCCACCAATGAGCTACGAGTCATTGTACAGAGATTTTTTCAACAAAGACTCTACCGAACACACTGATGAAGACGTTGTCACGATATAACTATTTCTCAAATGGTTTGAGAAAAACAATTTTGGATGCATGATATACGACAATGAGAACCAATATCTGGCAGGATGTACACCAGAAAAATTACATCCTGCTATTGAAACCATAACTAAAGCGATCTACTGGAACGGACATCTCTCTCTCATTGACAAAAAAAAGGAATTCAATGCGTCATCGCATGACACTGTATTGGAACATCCATCGTCTGAATTCAAGTTACCAAATGAGAAGGGAAAAAAGACACACCCTATTGCAGTAGCAAGCTCTGTGGAGGAGATATTTCCATTAATCAAGGAACAAATCCT
Source organism: Chlamydomonas sp. ICE-L (assembly GCA_013435795.1). Classification (NCBI taxonomy): domain Eukaryota; kingdom Viridiplantae; phylum Chlorophyta; class Chlorophyceae; order Chlamydomonadales; family Chlamydomonadaceae; genus Chlamydomonas; species Chlamydomonas sp. ICE-L. The sequence continues at coordinate 1,307,905 of JACBWV010000678.1, read as the reverse complement.
TGCTAAAAATAAAAACATTGAAATCATTTATAATGGCAACTTGGCACTTATTCTTGAACAATTTGTGTGTATCGAAGGAGTAACCCCAGCATTTACCACGCAAGGAGGCTCATCAATCACTGGCATATATTTGAATCACTTGGAATCTGTTAAGATTTCGATTCAATCCGCCGTTAAGATAGATGGATGCATCGATTGTGTGATTGATGACATAGATATTTATAAAAAGTTTATCATACTAGAATCAACTGTCGTGAAATCTATCCTCAACAAAAAGAACCTTTCCACGTACCACCCTCTAGTTGCAAATGTATTTAACTGGTATCCGGAGTCTATCCCTAATGGTAAACTTGTTGACGAAGATCTCTCTCTTCGCATACGTGATGAATACGTAGGAATAGATTTTAACAAACACTATGCTTCACGCTTGATATGTATTTTGAAAACATTGGGTTTTCCAATTGTCCATCCATGGGATACATTCCAAGCCAATAAAAACAGACCTATCAACAGTAAGTTCTTGTATGTTGTGAAAATAACTAAAAGACACAAAATTTACAGCAAAGAACGTATGCTCATATACGGATACGAATTGTTACAACTGGAATCAATGAACGTCGAATATAGCGTATTGTCATATTTAGAAGTTCTATGGGTAAAATGCGAAGACTTGGGAGACGTAGTGGCATCGTGTTTTGATGAAAAATACGAAGATATCCCACTAAAACTTCGAAAGGGTATACCCAACAAGTTGTCTGGATTGTTGGGAAAGAAATACAATACCAAAAGACACTCGGCTGTATTCACAAAAAAAGATGACGCTTGCAATTACTTGCTAAAAAAAAGAAAAAGCGGCAAGTCATCTTGTGTGATCTCACTATCCGAAGATTTACACATTGTGAATTTAACGAAAAAAACAGAACTAACAAGCGGATTTTTACCAATGAGAATAGCTATTGTCAATAGGGCAAGATTTCAAGTAAACGAACTGATAGAAACATTGGCTAAATCAAACATCGAGGTTAAAGCCGTCAAAACCGATGCTGTATATGTTTTGAAAGAAGGAAACGATTTCAGTTGCATTGAGCACCTTATTGGAGACGGACTGGGACAATTGAAATGGGAGAACAAATCAATGCCAAATCATCCTATTGGTTATGATTTTCGCCCACATAATAACTCAATAAAGGAGGAGGAGAAGGAGGAGGACATTCCTAAACCCACACGAAAAAAAGCTGAAAAAGAGATTGTCCACTATATGGACGGATGCTCTGAATCCATTAGCCTACAGGCGAATCCCTTAGGGACGAATCAAAGGCTAGACACAGAGAATCAAAATACACCACAAATAGACGTTAGTAAACTCAGTACAAAGGAGATCAAACAATACCTTCAAACCAATCTAGACGAATATATATTACAATCCCGTGTAAATCCAGCAAGCACAAAAGAGGTAAAAAATAGAACATTTGTTAACGGTCTAGCTGGTTGTGGAAAGTCTTACACTACAATTGTAGATGCATTAAAGAATTTTGAACCAAACCAGATATTGGTAGTGGCTCCATGGAATTCACAAGTTAGAGAAGCTCTCAAGAAAACCACTGGTATCAACGCATGCACATTTCACAGCCTCATGGGATTTGATCATAATGGGAATAAAACACTAGGTTGTCATTCGATGGAAGGAATTAAATGCGTCATATTTGAGGAAATAATGTTGCTCACAAGACGCAACCTGGTTGACGTGTACAAGTTTATGCAGGATAAAAAACTATACATACTGGCTAACGGAGACTCTCATCAACTGGAATCCATTGGAGATGACGTAAGTACTGATGAAAAGACAGGGTATATCACCAAAATGTTCAAATGGACAATGACGCTAACAAAGAATCATCGATTGGAAACAGATGAAGATAAATTGAAAATGATTGAATTTTTCAATGACCTATTTCATTCTGATTTGGGTGTTTATAAAACTATCTTGAAGCATTTCCCAAAAAAGATATTGAAATCATTGGAAGACCTCAAAGAACTGGGTATTAATAAAGCGATCACACATCGAGATACTAGTTCGAATAGTGTCAACAAATATCTAGACAGTCTGATTGACAAGAAAAAGATAGAGAAAGCTGATAAACTCAAGACACTGGACAATGGAATCAAATGTCACTACAATCAGGAACTGATCTGCAAGACAACAATAAACATAGTGGTAAAGGATTCTCCTAAGACCAAGGATTCGCCTAAGATTACTCCCCGCGGGACTCATGCGCAAAGCGCTTCCAAGGGTGCGCCTAAGATCAAGAGCAAGAAGATAAAAATGCGACCCAACTACAGATACACTATTGTTGGACAAACCAATAAACATTTCACTCTGCAAGATGTTCAAGACAAAGAACTTAGAGTCGATATCCCCCATGACATGATTGTCGAACATTTCAAACTATCACACGCTAACACTTGCCATTCAGAACAAGGTGCTTGTATTGATGAGAAATTTGTCATTTGCGACATGAGCATTATAACAGACATCCGCTGGGCCTACTGTGCTGTCTCAAGGTGTGTCAGGCTAGATGACGTGTATTTCTTGGACTTTGACTTGAAGGAATTGAACTTGATAGAGTTCTTCAACGGGAAGATTTGCGGCTACAAGAAACAAGACAGGAAACGAGACAAGAACTTCGTGCCTTGCAAAAATTACATCACTGTTGATTGGTGCATAGAGCTTTACAAAAAGGAAAATAATAGAATTTGCAGGAAATGCCAACAGTACATGGGAGTAGAAAAACATTCAAAAAACCAATGTACTATAGACAGAGAGGACAACGCCCTGCATCATATCAAATCGAATTGCCATCTGTGTTGCCTGCAATGCAACAGAGCGAACCAAAAAAATACTGATTGATCCTCCCCCTCCATAAACATTCATAATATATATAATGAATCTTGAATCCATTTTGAAAGCTAATCCAAATCTAAAATTGCTGTCCAAGGCAAAGCTATTTACTAGATTAAAAGACGACGGGATTACCAAACGAGATATCGAAGATTACTTCAATCCACGAGAGCTAACACAAATTTCCAAAGACCACAAAACACTAAATTCAAATTCAAGATCACTGCAAAACCCAGATCATTCCAGATTGATGTGGCAATTATGCCATTGTCGAGCAAGAGGATAAATAACAACATAAATCAAATTCTTATGTGTATTGATATCATTTCTCGCAAAGCTTATTGCTACCCACTGAAAAGCGGTAAGATGGATGACGTTTTAGATGCCTATCAGGAATTTATAGGCGATGTAGACGAAAATATCAACAGTGTATCAGGAGATAATTTTTTTGCATCTTCAATATTTGAGTCTTTCAATAAAGAACTAAATATAAAGGTATATACGGACGTTGCAAAAGAAGACCACATTACTCCGATGGGGAACAAGCTGGGAATCGTTGACAGATTTACTAGGACACTGAAGGGTCTGATAAAGAAATACTCACTAGAGAACAAGACTAAAAAATGGGTAGACGCACTTGGTGAAATTGTTGAGCTGTATAACGACTCCCCTCATTCTGGGTTGAAAGATGCTTCGCCCAACGAGGTGTATGACGATCTCGATTATTCTCAAAAGCTATATGAAGCACAATTCAAAAAAAATCAAAAGATGAACGACAAAGTGACCCTGAAAGTAGGAGACAGAGTGCGTGTAATGTTACAGAAGAAGACCTTTGAAAAGGAGAAGGCCAGATTTTCTACAGAGATTTACACCATTGAAGAACACATAGCATACAGATTCAAGCTGAGAGGAGTCAAACGTCTGTATAGACCAAGCGAATTGAACGTTGTTACAAACGTGAAAGATAGACTGGAGCCAGAAAAAGAAGACAATCAAATCAGAAGGATGCAAAGGTCAAAGGCATTTAATTCCTATGACGAGATTGTTACTGCTATTGATAAGAAGGACGAACCAAAAGCAAAAAGAACCGTGCGAAAGCCCAAACGGTTTGCTGAGTAATAGCGGCGTTCCGCTAACCAACAGTCATTCGCTTCGCTCATGACTTCCTCTTGACTTCATCCATTCCTCCTCCTGCGAGTAGCGGGGGCGGAACGGTAACCGGTATATCAGTCGCATCCTGCGCGGAGAGTAGAAAGGTGTAACAAAGTGTAACGATTCGTATTTTGTCGTATTTTGTCGTATTTTTTCTTATCTATTCGCGGGACACACGTCAGCTCTCGAATCTATAAAGCGATTCGTCTTTGGTCTCATACGCAAAGCGTGTGTCGCGTCAGCTCCCAGATTTTCCCTGTCCCACATTGTCCCACTGTCTCCCGAATCTTAGGCGAATCATCCATGGCAAAATCACGGTACTGCCACGGTAGTACCACGGTATTGCACGGGAAAATCTATCGGACATCCCCCGAGATATAATTCGTGCGGAGGGACTATCGAAAAGACCCCTACTGGTTTTTTGGGGTAAAATGAAGTTATCGAAAAAGACCCGAAGACCGGCATGCTCCATAGGTAGGTTGCGCATGCCCTCGCAACTGGACGAGTTGTAGGCTGCATTGCGGGCCAGGCTGAGCAGTCACCCTGAGACGAGGAGGACGGCTGGCGTGGTTGAGATGACTACTCTGCCAACCGAATGTGACAAGTCCTAAGCGCATGTAGCAAGCAAGACTGAAAAACGCTTTGGCAGCCACAGGCAGGGTAAGGGGCGAATAGTTAAGAAACTTGATGTGCAGACTGCGAGAAAGGGCGAGGAGCAGATCCCTGGCGAGGAGGGAGGCTGGGAGTTTCGAAAGTAGTTGAGAAATTAGCTAGTCGTAGCGGAATAAGCTAAAAACACTGAACAACTTTTGATAAGGAAATTGACCGCTGCAATGCTGATAACTCTAGTCATGCGCACTCCAAGTATGAGCAGAAGGTTGAGTGCGGAGGTGCTAGGGATTGTCCAAACGCATGGGAGAGACGGAGGCATGAGGCATGGAGACACGGGACAAAAAATCAAACCCAAACCCCTAAACCCTAAACCCACTGATGAACTGAAACTGAAACTATCGTTTTACCTATGGGGGGGGGGGAAGGATTCGTGCTTCAGTGACAATTTAATCCGCAAGTAATCCAAGTATTTGAAACTCGCACAGAGGCAAGAATCCGAATCTAGGGGCGAGCTCCTCTCTAGCAGGTCACCATCTTGCTGAGTATTGACATGTGCCGTGGGTGTGAAGCAGCACAAGACAACTGTCGGCCAGACGACCAATTAAGTGAAACTCGCATTGAGGCAAGAACCCAGATCGAGCTCATGTTTATCAAGCATGGGGTAGTCAAGGATGGGCGGGGTATTTAATCATGGGTGGGGCTATTTAACACCGCACCCAAGGGGGTAGCTAACATGCCTCAACCCTAGTAAACATGTTACATTGGTTACAAGCAGCCGTAGGGGTAAGGCTAGAATCCGAGCTTGTCTGAATTTCAAGAGACCGGTAGGAATCGACAGGAAATCGCCCCCTCTTTCACATTTGCGTGTTGTTATTGTTATGTTTGAAACAGATATTGCATTTGCCCCCTTCGGTGCTGTGCAACTATTTTGCTTTCTGATGTTGTTAGTTGGAAATGAGGGGGATATTTGCCGAATTGCAACCATCAGATTTCCTGTAAGGTACCTATGAGGACCCCATTCAAAATATGTTCTGTACGATACAAATATTGGAAACGTGCATATAATCCATCTAGCCATAATCTGTCCAGCCATAATCCGTCCGCACACGCTTACTTTATGCATGCTTACATGCATACACATCTGGCCATCATGTGTGAATGTGTGTGTGTGTGTGTGGGGGGGGGGGGGGGTGGGGGGGGGGGGGGGGGTGGGGGGGAGGTAGAGAAGGCAGGGGCCATGCATGTTGTTGTATACATGGACCAAAGACTACGACATAATAGAATACCCCCTCATTTTAGCACTATTTTTCTTTTCTGCTACCAGCACCTGCTTCTAGGCAGCTCACATAGACTGCCACTGCCCCAAATCCAAAGATGCTAGGAGAACTGGAAAGCTTATGATATCAGCTCCCAGGCGCCTTGCTTGCTTCAGGTTCGGATGAAGCGAGAGCACAGGGAGCTGCCAAGAAGCTGCTGCTGGTTGCTGAAAAGAAACACTATGGATGTTAGGTGGGGGCAGTCAAAACGAAACAGTAGGCATCAGATCAACTCGCCGCAAAAGAAACTGGCCCAAGGTAACCATAAAGCAAGTGAAGGCACATGCTCTAGGGGCTGCACGTTTTCACCTGATGGCTCATCACGTGGTTTGTTTGTAAAACCCGAGCCGAGGGTTGCCTACCGCGCGAATCCCCAACATTTCATAACGCTAGGAACGAAGGCAAATGGATGCGCTAACCAACCTGGACAACGTCGCGCGGCCAGTTGCTTGTACCCAAGATAGAGAAAGCCGAGGGTGGGGCAGAAATGCACCTTCTGCCTGCACCTTCCTCCAATGCTGCGAAGGCTTTGTGTAGTTTTAAATAGGAATGCTGAGTGTAGTCGATGGCGCTCGAAGAAATTTTTCAAGTTCTAAGAGCGTGTCGCAAGCGACTCGGGAAAACGCTTTAGCTGTCACCGGCAGGGAGTTTCGAAAGTAGTGGAGAAAGTAGCTACTCGTAGCCTAAGAAAGCTACAAACATTGAACAACTTTTGCGAAGGATCTTGACCACTGCGCTGCTGATACTCTAGTGATGCGCACTCCAACCATGAGAAAAATGTTTGGGTGCGGAGGTGGTCGAAATCGTTCAACCGTCTGGACCAGAGACTCTCTGGTCTGGACAGATGGAGAGACGGACAGAGAACGGTGAGAGACACGGGGGGAACTTGGGGCTTCAGCCCCGGGACCCTGGGGGGTCCAGAGCGGGCTAAAGCGAAAAAAGTTTGGAATTTGAAGGTCCGGAAATCCGGGATAATGGTCAGTCAAATCAGGAACAAGTAGGAATCTGCACTGCACACTGCACGCTGCATGCACGTCCAGCGTCGGGTGGCGTGGGATGCCAGCCACGGTCGACATTATACCCTAGGTCAAATTACCATCAAACGGCCCCAACTCATGGCTTGATCCAGGGGGGCTCTCTGGGTTGATCCACCAGCAAGGGCAGTAACCAATTAACCTGCCGTAAACCGAGTTACCTGACGACAAACGTTCCTCTTCGTTTGATGCACCATTTAGCAGCGGTAAAAATCCCGCGTCAATATGACAGTGTTAGAGCATGATAGACACATCGACTGTTCACACATATCGTTCAATATATATAGGGGCTGAATCGTAGCCCTCTGTCATACGGCTCTACTAGTCTACGGCCAGTCGGCCACGAAATATTTTGCAACGCCTGCTATTTTATCAGATTTCATACTCAGCGGCATTTACCATTGAGGACCAATAACCAATTCAACTGCCACCAAACGGCTACAAATCTTGGTTCGATCAACCAAAATAATGGGATGGGCGGTTGAAAAACACACATGAACCATCAACCACTCGAACCCCCGATGACTAAACTAAATGATGACACAGATGACCAGGCCAATAATAACATTTCCGAGACACATACTTGTCATAAATCGTTCAATATATATTGGAGCTGAATCGTATCCCAGTACGGTTTAACTCGTCTTCGACTGCGCAATCTTTTGAAGCACCCGCTGACCCGCCACCTTCACAACTGTGTTATTTGTTCACCCAGCAGCCAGGTCACCCACGTGGCATTCCATTCCTATTACCTATTCAAGGTGAGGGCGTATGTTGATTGCTCTTATTCCAATAGGAAGTGTTGTCAATTTGCGGCAGAAAAGTCGTCGTAGTATGATACTTTGTAAAGTAGAAAATATGATTAATTAGGATGATAATGATGATGACGATGAGGATGCTGATTATTTTTTCCTGGTGACCTGCTATTGCACCATTATACTATTGTCGCAGTTTATTGTTAGCGATTAGCCCATGAGCGAGGCTACCAATGGATTGTAATACAAATGGGCATCACCATGGCCAATACAGGTAGTAGACGGGTCGTAGCTAAATAATACCTTGGGTGCGGAAGATCTCCCCCGCAGAAGATGGTTTCTTCCTCGCCGAACTTATCATGGCCTAGGCTGGGCAGAAAAAATGAATATCGGCATGCCTGTACAGAGGGCCACAGACAAGGGTAATTAAGAAGCGCAATTTCGACTCCCTTGATCAGAAAGTATTTCCCTCAACCCGATGCCGAAGATATTTCCATCCTTAAAGGATTCGGGATTCAAGACCAGCCTCCTGCTGGAGACTTTATCAACCTACTCAAGTTCAATTCTCGGTTTCTCAAAAATATATGTGTGTACAGGTAAATGACATTCTAGCATGAAATGCATTCATCTTCTACCACTCCTCTATCATCAACCGCCATATCACAGCACTTGCAAGTTCTCCTAGAACTATAGGTACTCCTAGAAGATTCAACCTTCAAATGATGAGCTTTATCTAGATAGAAGGTAGTTTTGCTATGCATTTAATATCAGATTTTTATTCAGTAAGATAGTGTAGGAGGAAATATAGCTGATACCACCTGACATTATCTAAGTCATATAAGTAATGTATATTTAATAACGTCTCCTTGGTTGTGTCAAGTTTCCTGGAATTTAGTGTACTTACAAATTCCCGGTCAATGTATTTATAATTTTAGAGATGCCTTTAACAATTTGTACCTAAGCCAATCTTGCTTCGTGCAGTCTGGTCATCTTAACGAATACCAGATAAATGTTGCATAACATATAATCTGTGAATGCATCTCAGTTATCAATCATACCAACATTAATAAATTACTCGATAATACCTGCAGAGGTGAGAGGTGATATGGGTTCTAGATTATGTTTGGTAATCATACATATTAATCATTTATAGTGATCATACATAGTTTTCATGTGTATTACTCATATATAATGATCAGATATAGTATAAATCAAAAACAAATGGGGCAATCTAAAACAAATTAACGTTTCTGACTAGCTTATAGTTTGAGAACGTCAGTCAGCTGATTTGGAACCTCTTGACCACGCAGGTCACAAACAAGTTTAAGCATGGATGCATCTACTAGTACTACTTGCGACGGCGCAGTGCCCTTTGCGGATTCTGTTCCCGTGGAGTTGGGAATGGCTATATGCGAGCTGCTCTGCCTGATCAAGGATGCTGTCACACGAATGGTATAAACACTATATGTTTTTTTATAATCCCATGGGCATGGTAGAATACAAAGTGTATTAGCTAGATCTTAGCCATGTGGTGTTGATAATACACGACAGTCGCCTCCGCCATATACCATACAGTATATATCCTGGCATGTGGAGCGATGAGACAATCTATCATTGTGCGGCTTTTCCAAATCATGGATATACATGGTTGAAATGTTGAGTGGCCTTAACACACATATTATGGCAGGAGTGTTTAGATGTACCAGGTATAAGAGCGCCCTATTATGCTTTCCTTCACTTGCCAAGTCAGAATAAGCAAATGCAGTACCAGGTGATGTAGGCCAAGGCCGGAGCGGCATTATACAAGTAACACTAATGCCTAGTGGGTCGTGGTATGAAGGGGCTCCTGTCTTTCGGCGGTAGAGAATGGGCTGATACTTTACCTGTACATACAGTGCTACCATGTCGGTTGACAGCGACCATGGACTCTGAAGTGCACCCTTAGCGGCATTACACAATACAATAGAATGCGGAGATGAATGAAGGAATTGTCATATATTCAGATAATAACACATATGTCCAGTGGCCATGTATAGCCTCGCTCTCCAATCAGTACTCTTTACCCAATACCTAATATAAGCCCACAAACTATATATCCAAGCTCGCACAATCACGTTTTAGCATTAAACCCTAATCATCCAACTTGTGTTACACCTACCCACCTTGCACCTACCACCATACACATGCATATATGTGCGTAGTAAAACCCCAATCCAGTATTATTTTCTTTATCAGCATTATGGCGGCTAGTAGTAGATATACATTGCCTCCCAAATTGCAGGATTTACAGAATCTTGAGTTCGTCGGTTTTGGCAATTTCAATTACCGTACCTGACCGTACTTAAAAAAAATCTGAAACTGACCAGACTCATCAGAATTACTAGGAAATCTCGTAACACCAGAGTTGTTCATCTTATCATACTTATAAGGCAATCTCAATGGAACGGGCATGCATGTAACAAACCGCTATGTATTGCTCCCAATGGCGACGACTGTGGATGTGCAGGACCTGCACGGTAGTAGGTGTTGTAGACGTTGCTTTGGCCAGGCAAAGGGGAATCGGTTATGGGACTGGAAGACGAAGCCGAGCAAGTTAATGTTGAAAATGGTATGTTCGTCCACCACCACAGTTATATTGTCTCCACGCCAAAATGAGTAAGATGTGTATCGTCATGCATGTTAGTCTTGCATCCGCCCTACCCCCCCAATACCCAAACTTCCTCTAAATATAAAACTCACTCTGAAAACCCCCAACTCCACCCTTCAAAATGTAAAAATGCACCCTACCTAACCCGTTATCCTCCCCCAACCTTCTCCTTCAACCCTAGACCCAACCTGCGACTAACTTTCCTTTTGTAACCACTTGCAGGCCGATGCATCAACACCGGTTATGGCTGCTCAGGTGGAATCCATCATGTCTTCAATAGGGGACATGATACAATCTTTCATGAACACCTTGGAGCAGCGAAATCGGGAGAATTATGCATCCGTGCAACCGCAACAGCAACAGCAAACAGCTCCAGCCTCATCCGAACTTCAAGCACAGGTGGCATTACTTCAGCAACAGATAGCCGCAGCTGAACGCCAAAGGTTGTCAGAAGTCGCAGATCAGCAACAGAAACAGCAAACAGCTCCAGCCTCAGCCGAGCTTCAAGCACAAGTGGCAACACTTCAAGCACAGGTGGCTTTGATTCAGCAACAGATAGCCGCAGCTGAACGCCAACGGTTGTCAGAAGTCGCAGAGCAGCAACAGCAACAGCAACAACAGCAACAGCATCAACAACAGCAACAGCAACAACAGCAACAGCAACAGCAACAACAGCAACAGCAACAGCAACAACAGCAACAGCATCAACAACAGCAACAGCAGCAACAGCAACAACAGCAACAGCAACAACAGCAACAGCAACAGCAACAGCAACAGCAGCAGCAGCAGCAGCAGCAACAGCAAGCAGCTGCAGCCGAACTCCAAGCACAGGTGTCAACACTTCAAGCACAAGTGGTATCACTTCAACAACAGGTAGACGCAACCGCAGCCGAACTTCAAGCACAAGGAGCATCCCGGAAAGAACAGGAAAGGCAACAAGCAGCAGCTGACGAGGTAAGTAGAAGTCCATACACACAAGTAGTGGTGCTCACATGCACCACTGGCTTCCATGTATCATTTCGCACTCACACAAGCTGTGGTCCACACAGACACTTCGGTAGCAGTGCCCGTACACAGAAGCTGTGGTCCCCCCACAAACTTTGGGAGCAGTGCAAACAAGTATCCCATGCACACAAGTAGACCATGTACACACAGGAATATACACACACTTATGCACTAGACAAACGTGGGCAGAGCAAATAGCAGATGCACATGAATGAATGTAGGAATACACTCACACATGCATATTGTCAAAGTCTCAGACAGCCCCCCCCCTCCCCCCCCCCCCCCCCCCCCCGCCCCCCTCAGCACCAGGGTACTTCAAATGGCCAAATTGGCCAGCGCTTTAGAGCACTTGAAAACAAAAAAACTGCACTTTGTAGTGCAAAAGGGGCAAAATTTGCTTGCAGCGCCCACAAGGGGTTGACAAAAATTGCGCTTAACGCGAAGAGGGGGTCAAAATGTCAGCGCTCAAAAGCTCAAAAGCGCGCGCTTTGAATTACCCTGCTCAGCACCTCCAAAAACCAGCCTCCAAAACACCACCAGCCCTCCCTACTTCCACCTCCACATATTGTATCCCCAACTCTTTCTCGCACACGCACATATGCACATGTAGGTAGAGCTTAGGGCCGAACGGATTGATTAGAAACGTGAAGTAAAATGATATGCGTAGCACAAATTATTGTGTATAATTTGTGGGGGGGTCTTTGGTCTTGTTTCCGCATGTGATTATGATCCAAGTTGTGGGGGTGGGGGTAGGGGGTCAGGGTCAGGGTCAGGGTCAGGGTCAGGGTCAGGGTCAGGGTCAGGGTCAGGGTGGGGGGTGGGATTGGGGTTTGATGAGGTGGGATTTGATGGGGTTAGAGGTTTGTGGGGTTGGGGTTGGGTAGGTGGAGGGTGGGGGTGGGGTTTTGTGTTGGTTGGGATAGGAGAGTGGGGGTTGGTGGGGATGGATAAGTGGGTTTGGAGTTTGGGGTGGGTTGGTAAGGGTGGGTTGTTTTTGCTGGTGGTGGAACTGGTGGTGGTGAGGGTGGTATCGAGGGTGAGTGTGGTGTTGAGGATGATGAAAGTAAGGGTGGTAGTGCGGATGGTGTTGGTGTTGGTGCTGGTGGTCAGGGTGTTGGTGGTCAGGGTGGCTGGGGACGGGGTGATGAGGGTGGTGGTGGTGGTGTGGGTGGGTGGGAAGTGATGGTGGGGGTGGGGGGTGGGAGGGGAGAGGATTTAAGTTCTGTGAGGTGGCTTGGTGGATGTGGGTGATTGTGGGTTGGTTGGTGTTGGTGGAGGTGGGCACTATTGATTGTGGATTTGGGTTGGGTGGTGGTGCGGTGGAATGGTACGTGCCATGTGATTATTGTTAATGGCATTCAAAGTGATGGCACTTGTTTAGCCTCCCCCCCCCCCATCCCCCCCTCATTTATGCCATTCATCAGTTTTTCAATGGGTGGGTGTTTTTGTTTTTGCTTTTGCATATGATTCAAGTTGAATGCCATCCTTCTGAAGTAACCGGCTAGGCAACCCAATCATGGGTAACTAGTATGGGCCTTTCATCAGTCAAGGCTTTTCTGTTGTTGTGCAAGGTACTTCACCGAAGGAGGTATGTCTCCCAACACAAACCAAGCACATCAAGGATACTGTTAGAATGGCATGGCCAATCCTACAAAATGTGGCTGACAACATGCCTACATTTATGTGCGCCAAGGTATGGTTTCAAGTATCATCACACCTATGGTATCAAGTATCATCACACCTATGGTATCTTAACACACAGTCTTTTGTTTTGCATGTCTACAAATGCATCGCTTGCACATACAACCTACGATTCCCAGACACTTGCTTTTTTCCTACCTCGCAGGATGGGAAAAGACCCCTGCACTGGGCCGCACATGACGGTCACCCTGACTGTGAGTATTACTGTATGGTAGTTGCACCACAACTGTGTCTGCGATTGAACGTAATGTTTGTGTTTGTGATTTTATTTCCGTAAGAGAACAGTCTTGCGGCAGATTTATTTTTGTATTTGATACCTAGTGCGTCGGTGATACCTTCATGGGGACAATACTTTGGGTTGGTGGTAGGTCACAGGTGGGTGGTGGGTGTGTGGGTGGGGAGTAGGTGGAGGGTGATTGTGGATTGATGGGTGTTGGTGGAGTGGGGCGCTATTGATTGTGGGTTTATTTTGGTGCAGTGGTGTCCCGGCAGGGTTCTACATTTTGTCAAATTGGTCAGTGTTTGAAGTGCACAAACGTCAAATTTGCCAGCGCTTATTAGTGCACAGCGCTAAAACTGCGTGCAGCACCCACATGGGGTTGAAAACAATGGGCAAAAAGCGCAGTGGAGCTCGTAAAGCGTGCGCAAAATCGCGCTGCCGCGCGCGCTTTGTAGTACCCTGGTCCCAGGTGATCCTTGTAAGTGTCATTCAAAGTGATGACCTGACAGCTTTGGTTGATTGGCAAATGATGACAATCCGTCAGCAAACCCCCCCCCTTGGTCACCCACCCACTCCCTCACTACCTCATTAATTCAATTTATCAATATTTTCATGCGTGAGTGTTTATGCGTTAAATTTTAAGTAGGATTCAAGTCGTGCGCCACTTTTGTGAAGTAAGCAGTCAGGCATCCCAATCAGGGGGCACTAGTATGGGTATATATGAATGTCCCATTTTATCAAGAAAGGCTGACATAATGCCTACATACATGTGCGCCTTAGGTATGGTATCAACACACCTAAGGTAGCACACATTTTGATGTTTTGCTTGTCCAAAACATGCACCGCTTGCACAACCTATGATTCCTGTACACTTGCACTCTTCCTATCTCGCAGATTGGGATGACACCCTTGAACTTGGCCGCGATGAACGGTCACCTTGACTGTGTACAAGCTTTGGTTGAAGGCGGAGCCAATCTAGAGTTGAAGGACAAATATGTGAGAATGCCTAGATGGTGATTGCACCACTACAGTGTCTGGGGTGTAACATGAAAAGGGCCTTATGCCCCCCTTGAAACTACCAAGAAACTGTGTTCATGCATACATGAAGCCCTTCACACCGTTACCCTCATGTTGCAACATGAACACGATGATTGATTGCTTGGCACAGTCACCCTGATTTGTGTTTTAGAAGTTAGGTTGTGTGGATGGATCGCGAAGGCAGCTTACTTGTAGCATGTTATGCACACATTGCATTGTATGTTATTTTGGATGCGTGTTTATGTTTCACGGCGATGCAATTATACAACTTATACGCGTTGTTGAATGTGGGTAGGTTTGACTGGTGTTGGTTGGTATGGCTTGAGTTTTGGTTGGGTTTATGGATGATTGGGTTGTGGGGTAGTGGACAGATGTTGGGGGATAGGGGTAATATTTGTGGTGGGTTTTAGATTGTTACATAATGAGGGCCTTATGTACTCTTTTATTGCTTGTGCGGTTAAATTTCTTGTTTGAGTTTGTGTTAGTGATTTGTTTTTTGTGCAAGTACAGTCTTGTGGCAGCGGTGTTTGTGTTTTGATACCTTGACCGGTGGTGACAACTTCATGGGGGCAATACTTTGGGTTGGTGGTAGGCATTAGGTGAGTGAAGACGGGGGCGGGGGTCTAGGTGGTGGTGGTGGGTGCTGGTTTGATGGTGTGGGTGTGGTTTGGTGGTGGGTATAGTGGTGTGGGTGTGGTGTAATGGTGGGGGTGGGGGTGGCTTGGCGGTGTGTAGTGTGGTGTTGGAGTGGGGCTGGGGGTGGGGCTGGCGGTATGGTGGTGGTGTAGTGTAAAGGAGTGGTATGGTGGTGGGGTTTGGTGGGGTGCTATGGTGGTGGGAGTGGTGTGGTGTGGTGGAGTGGTGCGGTGGTGGGGGTGGGAGTGGGGTGGTTGTGTGGGTGTGGTGTGGTGGTGGTGGTGGGGGTGGGGGGGCTAGGGTGTGGAGGTCAGGGTAGGACAACGGCCTTCTTAAAATGTGCTGGCAATACCTTACTCTTGTTTTAACCCTTCCGGTGCACCTTGGGGGCATTTCTTGAAACCCCTTTTTTGTTTTCAAAAAGCCCCGGTTCTCCCTGCACGTCTTGTTTTTACCTTCCGGTTTTGATGAAGGCGCCGGGGTCATAGAACAAAGGTAAGGCAACCTGATTGACTGCACTAAACAGCAAAAACCTGCCCTACACTTCCTTGCGCTTAGAAGTGCACGCCATTAAAAACCTGAGCTTCCAGTTCAAATATTCATTGCGAATCGAGCCTAAGCAAAACCGGCATAGGGTTTCAACCGGCAAGGCAGGGAAGTGCTTCCATCTTCCACTTCCTCGAAAAGGTGGTGTTGGGAAAGTCAAGGAAGATGAAGTTCCAAATGTTCAGAAACTGATGGGCACGAGTCACCATGAAAGCTACTCAGCTACAAAGTTGGGTACCGGAAACCCAGATCGGATTCCCGGTCGGACTAGAACTCGCCCTCAGAAATGGATGGTGCCTATCGGAAGGGACTCGCAGAAAGTTCTGGCCAAACCGACAATGGCATTTTGGGGCTCTGGTATACCAAGATTAAAATACCCCAATACTAGAATACCGACAGGTATGTTCTACCCTGGTGGTGGTATGGTGGCAGTGGTGATGTGGTGGTGGTGTGGTAGTGGTGGTGTGGTGGTGTGGTTGTGGTGGTGGTGGCACGGTGTTGTGTTGTGGTGTGGTAGTATTGTGGTGAGTTGTGGTGTGTGGTGGGGGTAGTGGTGTGGTGGGGTCATGGTGGGGTGGGGTCGTGGTGTTGCTTGTTGTGGTGGTGATGGTGGTGGGGTGGTGTTGATGGAGGTGTGGTGTGTGATGTGGTGAGGTGCGTGGTGTGTGGTCTGGTGTGGTGTGGGGTGTGGTTGCAGTGAGTGGGGTGTTTGGGGTGTGTGGTGGTGTGTGTGGTGTGTGGGGGTGATGTGGTTTGAGTGGTTTGGGGGTGGGGGTGGTGGGGTGGGTGGTGGTGGGCGTGGTGGGGTGGGCAGTGGTGGGGTGTGGTGGGTGTGGGGGTGGGGGGGTGTTTGGGGAAGTGGGGGGGCTTTGGGTGTCATGGTTGAGGTGATGCAGTGTGTGATGTGTTGGGAGTGGGGGTGTATGCGGGGGTGGGGTGTGTGTAGTGTGTGGGAATGGGTGTGTTGTGTGTGTGCGTGTTGTGGGGTGGTGTTTGGTGTGTGTGGTGTGTGTGTGTGGGGGGGGGGGGGGGGGGCAGGGGGGGGGGGGGGGGGGGGGGGGGGGGGGGGGGGGGGGGGGGGGGGGGGGGGGGGGGGGGGGCGTGGATTGTGGGGGGGGTGTGTGTGTGGTTTGGTGGGTGTGTGTGGTGTGTGTTGTGTGTGTGTGGGTGTGGGTGTGGTGGGGGGGGGGGTCAGGGGTGATGGTGTTGGGGAAAGGGAAGTGGGGGGGGGGGCCGGGGTGGGGGGTGTGGTGAGTGGGGTGGGGTGGGTGGGGTGGGGTGATGGGGGGGGTGTGGGGTGATGGGGGGTTGTAGAGCGGTTGTGGTTGTGGTGGCGGGTAGTCAGTTGGTGGTGGGTGGGGGTTGTGGGGGTGGATAGTTGTGGGTCGTGTTGCTTGGTGGGGTGGATGGTGGGGGGGGGGTGTTGTTGCAGGGGGTGTGTGTGGGGCTGTTTGTGTGTATGTGTTTGTGCTTCTATGTGCGTGTGAGAGGTAGGGGGGGGGGGGGGGGGGGGGGGGGGGGTGTTTTTGTTGTTTTTTGCGTGTTTTGTTTGTTTTTTTCTGGTTTTTTCTGTTTGTTTTTTTGTTTTTTTGTTTTGGTCCGTTTTGGGTGGGGTGTTGGTGGTGGGTTTTTTTTTTTTTGTTTTTTTTTTTTTTTTTGTTTTTTGTTTGTGTGTTGCTGTTCTTGTGTGTATGTTTTGGTTTTGTTTTTTTTTTTTTTTTTGTGGGTTTGGGGGTTTGTTTTTTTTTTTTTGTCGTGTTGCTTGGTGGGGTGGATGGTGGGGGGTGGGGGTGTTGTTGCAGGGGTGGTGTGGGGGGGCTGGTTTGTGTGTGTATGTGTGTGTGCTTCTATGTGCGTGTGAGAGGTAGGGGGGGGGGGGGGGGGGGGGGCCTTCCTCACTCAACTCACACATTCACACACTCACTCACGCACTTATTCTCTTTATCGGTATTTCCATTTCTTTTTTGTATTTTTTGGTTTCGAGTAGGATTGAAGTCGTGTGCCACTCTTCTGAAGTAAGCGGGCAGGCAAGCCAATCATGGGTTACTAGTACTACATACATGTGTGCCATAGGTATAGCATCAACACACCTATGGTAGCACACAGTCTGTTGTGTTGAATGACTGCAAATAAACACACCGCTTGCACAAACTATGATTTATAGACACTTGCATTCTTCCTACCTCGCAGAATGGGATGACACCCCTGCACTGGGTTGCAAACAACGGCCACCTTGACAGTGCACATGCTTTGGTGGAAGGCGGAGCAAAGCTGGACGCAAAGGACAAAGTAAGAATGCATGTATGGTAGTTGCACCACTACTGTGTATGGGGTGTAACACGAGGAGGGCCTTATGCCCCCCTTGAAACTATCAAGAAACTGTGTTCATGCATACATGAAGCGCTTCACACCGTTGCCCTCATGTTCCTACATGAACACAATGATTGATAGCTTGGCACACCCTGATTTGTGTATTGGAAGATAGGTAGTTTGGATGGAATTAGAAGCCAGCTTGCTTGCAGCAAGTTCTTAAACCATTACATTGAATGTTGTTGTCCATGCGTGGGGATGTTTTAGAGCGTTGCAATTGTACAAAGTGCCAGTTTTGGGCGGAGCCCCCAGGGTTACCCATTTGTCCGTCTGTCCGCCCGAAAAACTTGAAGCCCGACACGTCATCCAATGGTCGCGTAACTAACTCGCTTACTTTGGTCAGCTCCACCCTTGTTGGGAACGAGGTATATAATCAGTGCACTCCATTTCTAGTCATATAAACAAAATCCTCCAAGTCCCATCATCACCACAACTGACATTGCTTCATGTGCCTTGCCACACTTCAGGGCAACAACACCCCCCTGGACACGGCAGTGGCCCATGGACATCAACATGTTGCAGACTATATCCGACAAGTACGATAGATGTGGTACACAATATATACGGCACCAAAATGGTGTAGTTGCGAAGCATTGAAGCCTTTCTACAGCTATGCGTACCATCATACCATAAGTGGGCTTGGATAGAGGCATAGAGGACTTATTCACCACTGGGAATGTGTATTCCTCACCTCGAGATGTCAGAGTACTTGCTAGTTATGACCCCCTGCATTATGACCCTCGGCGTTATGACCCCCTGCATTATCGGCATTCATTACACTACATGTTGTTATGACCCCCTGAAACATGTGATGCATTTTCACCACTGGTGATGTGTATTCCTCACCTCAAGATGTCAGAGTACTTGCTCCTCACCGCCAGATGTTGAAGTACTTGTTCCTCATTAGGACTATGTACTCTGCACTACATGTTGTTATGACCCCCTGAAACACGTTGATGCATTTTCACCACTGGTAATGTGTATTCCTCACCTCAAGATGTCAGAGTACTTGCTCCTCATTGCACATATGTACACCTCACTATATGTAGTTATGACCCCTTGCAGAACTTTGATGCGTTATCGCCATTCAATGCATGAATGGAAGACACATTATTAGTCGCGGGTGTTCATTAATTAGTGTAGTGCAGTTATTATGCACTGCCTAGGCGTGAACCATTTGGCAGGTGGTTGCTACAATAGGTTGGCGTTGCGGCGAAGCAGAGCCGGCCAAAGATGAAGTTGTTCATACAAAACATGCAATGTTGACAAAACTAACATAACGACAAAGAGAAAGGACACCAGCATAGAGCACGTGGGACTTGTTTTAGTTGGCTGCTCTGTGCTGGTGTCCTTTCTCTTTGCCATGATGCTTGTTTTCTGGACCTTGCATGTGTTGTATTGAGTGCATTGTCAAGCATCTGGACGACTGACCAACTTAATTGCAGGCGGAACAAACTGATTTACGCAGAAGCAGGGACGCATACAAGAGTGTGGTCGTAAAATTGGAAGCACTTACAGTCATGACTTGTTTTTTTGACTTTCTTTGCAGCTTCTAGGCAGCTTCCAGGATGGCCAGCCAGCATGGGAGTTGCCAATAAGATGTTGGTCATAGCTGAAAAGGATAGCCTTGCTGATAGAAGTAGCACTAGATGATAAGCGTTGTGCAATGAATGTTAATGCAATGAAGATCGAGCATTTCAAACAGTAACATAAATAGCTAATGCAAGTCGTTCGATGCCCTGCATTCCCCAGTCGCGGCCCATACATATGAACTATGGTATTGGGATGCTGGCCTGCCTGGCACCTGTGTTAACAAATCAATGTAGAAATAGCGCAAACGGCCATGGATTATGTGGCTTTGGTTTGATATCTAGTCCGGACCATATACAAAATCAAAGCTGCAAAACCAATGGCCTTAAGCGCCCTTCCTGTAAATTTAGTGTAATAATTGAGAAGTCGGCTGGGAAGCTATAAGCTTGCTTGTGACTTGTGATTTGTGTCGTCTGGCTATGGATCTATGGCTAGGAAGAGCAATCTGACTTGAGCTTGGCATTATGAAGATGTGTATGAGGGGATTATGATGTTGTACAGCTTCCACGGGGTTGAGGCTGTGGGTGGGGTACTACCATGGCTGCATATGTGTGTAGGTGTGGAGCAACTGCCATGGCTGCATATGTATGAGTGTTTGTATAGCACTGTCATAGGGATACTAAGACCACGCACAAAACATAACATTAAACCTTTCAGCTTGGTATAAAACGATTAATGTAAGAACAGGCTTCGTACTTTTGTTCCTTAGCCTGGGTATTTATTTAGTACACACTCCCTCAATAGTGTACTTGCAAGCCTGTGTATTTATTTAGCACACACTCCCTCAATAGTATACTTGCAAGCCTGGGTATTTATCTAGCACACACTCCCTGAATAGTGTACTTGCAAGCCTGGGTATTTATTTAGCACACACTCCCTCAATAGTGTACTTGCAAGCCTGGGTATTTATTTAGCACACACTCCCTAAATAGTGTACTTGCAAGCCTGGGTATTTATTTAGCACACACTCCCTGAATAGTGTACTTGCAAGCCTGGGTATTTATTTAGCACACACTCCCTAAATAGTGTACTTGCAAGCCTGGGTATTTATTTCGCACACACTCCCTAAATAGTGTACTTGCAAGCCTGGGTATTTATTTAGCACACACTCCCTCAATAGTGTACTTGCAAGCCTGGGTATTTATTTAGCACACACTCCCTAAATAGTGTACTTGCAAGCCTGGGTATTTATTTAGCACACACTCCCTAAATAGTGTACTTGCAAGCCTGGGTATTTATTTAGCACACACTCCCTAAATAGTGTACTTGCAAGCCTGGGTATTTATTTCGCACACACTCCCTAAATAGTGTACTTGCAAGCCTGGGTATTTATTTAGCACACACTCCCTAAATAGTGTACTTGCATTTCCCGGTAACCAGACTCGTCATTTATTTGATTATTTTTTTAACCCACTTTTGGTACATGTGTACCAGCAAGTTGACCCTTTCACCCCCTCTCTTTTGGTTCTTCATCGATTAATTGGAAGCTTGTATCAAACTGGCCTTCAATAAAACATCTATCATGACCGGCAACGATAGAGACGCGATTCTCTATATGCCGACGATATTGTCTGTATGGAAAGAAGAGAAGCCAACCTGCAAACAATCATCATCATTTTTACACCCAATATCTGCTGTGCCCCACCAGCGTGCAGGCATACAGTAATGGCAGTATCCTACCCATATAGCCATGGTAGTGCCACACCCACACCCACTCCACTAGGGTAGTATCGCCAAACCAAGCATCTACATACTTGTATTTTTAACATTTGTATGTATGTTTGAAGCCAAAACTTCCAAACAGCCTGTATGCCAAGTATATATAAGCCTATATATATTTTGCGAGAGTTACACCCACAAACCATATATTGGCAGATAGCCTTGAGGCGATTTTCAACTTTACCGCTCAGATGTTTGAAATTCTAAGGCAGACATGCGCTATTAGGCTGGAAGTGAAAATTTCGCCCCCAAAAATGTGTATATAAAAATGCAAGCTTAGGGGCACCATGTCCCTCTTTAGAGCCATGCCTTGAATAAGGGCATACCGGTGGAGGGGAAATGTATAGGGGGTGAAGACCTTCCAGCTACAACAAAATCAGGGGCATTAGGGGCAGGGTGTAGACAGATATGTGCATTGTAGTGAAGAATGAAAAAGCGTGAATTGTGAGAGCTTTGGGGGGTGTCTAACCTAGTCTCAATTCTCGGCCACATGCCTTTGTGGGTGTAAGGGTGTGTATATGACCAGGTTGGCAATAGCAGAGCCAAACAAGCAGTGTAGCTACCTCACCTACTCATCTAGGCCAAAATGGGTCAAAAAGTGTCGAACAGCTGTTACTTTGGCTAGGGTGGTCTGATGGCCTTGAGGTTAATTCCTTTGGAATTAGAACGTGAATAGTTGTACTTAACTTTGAAAATAAACCGTTTTTAAACGATTTCGCAACCAAAAAAATCCCAGGGCCCTGGTGTCAAAACCCACAATAACCACTTAAAATCAATCTATATCACTCTGTAAACTATCAAGAAACCATTATCGGTTCAGAAGGGCTGTAAAAGGGCTGTAAAAGGTAGAAGTAGAAGGTAGAAGTAGAAGGAGTAAGTAGAAGTAGAAGGTAGAAGTAGAAGGTAGAAGTAGAAGGAGGAAGTAGAAGTAGAAGGTAGAAGTAGAAGAGAGGGGATCAAAAGGGTTGTAAAAGGGCTGATTCGGAAGAATTGGACGGACGATAAGGGAGTTCGTGGGGGTAAATGCTTATCGACACATACGACACGTGGCAGATCTACCTGTCTAGTGTCTACTTCAACCCGTGCATGCGCCCCTTCATAACTCCAGCCGACTCACCGCAGCCTGGGTGGTGTGTGTGTGTGTGTGTGTGTGTGTGTGTGTGTGTGTGTGTGTGTGTGTGCGTGCGTTTGCGTGTGCGTGTGCGCGTGCGTGTGCGTGTGTGTTTGTGGTGTGGGTGGGGTGTGGGTGGGGGTGGGGTGGGTGGGTGGGTGGGTGGGTGGGGGGGGGCTCCCGAAGGAGAAAAGGGCCAGATAAAGCGCACCCACCAAGAGTTGTGTCGATTGCACCTTGGGTCCGTACGCGTATGCATTCCCTGAAAACGTTGCACGCGTACGGACTTAACTCTGCTGGAGCCCGCTCGGCCGCTCCTGGACTAAGTCTCCCTACCTCACTAGGCACCCCCACCTAATTAGCGGGCCAAAATTGCTTTGTGGCATGGTTGGTCTCACTGCTGCCCGTGGGGAACAACTTTGTCATTTGACCTTTTCGAACGATACTGGATGGCTACCAATCAAGCCCAGCCCGTATTAGGCCCTCAACTAGATTATTGGAAAGGGTGTAAATTGTAATAGCATGGAAGGCAGCACCTTGGGAATAATGAACGAAGCAATGAATCGCAAGCCCGGTTCTGTTGCTACCTCGCGAGCGGGTATAACTGCCCAAATTTGGGCCGAGATTTGGTCCAGTTTGAACGTTGCTGCGAAAATCCAAACGCCAGGCGATACGCGATCCTCCAGAGCAGGGAATATTCGGCATTACGATTTTTGCTCCCGATTTTTGCCCCCGTGAACTCCAATACCACTAGGATAGCACATGCTACGTAGCACTCTTTACAGCTGTAGGTCTGACGCGTACATCTGTACATCGGCGTGGCATACCACGTGGAACTGCCAGCTCGAGGGAGCAAAGGCGCCAGCCTGTCGAAGGGCCAGTCGGGGATATTCAAGTACTCAGCAGGGAGGGGGGTGCCACGAAGTAAAATAAATATTACAATGGCCGCTTATCCTCGCCCCCGAAGGAACGGACGCGAGTCACTCAGTATCTTCCGGCAGTGAGGCTCGAACTCCCGCAGGCGTGACCTTCACCAGCGAAGAGAGAGAGAGAGAGAGGAAAGAAAATATTACAAGGGGCTAATGTCCTAGGAGTGAAACAACACCGCCCTTAAGTCGGACTCGAGAAACCACCCGCCGTCTTCCTGCCCTGCGTTCGTGTTACAGTGATCATTTAATTATACAATGGCATAATATCTCCAGGGATACGCAGGCGGATTCAATATATGATATAATAATAATAGAATACCTCCAGGGATATGAAGGCAGTTTAGATATGGTCCAGACAGCATAGTATCACCAGAGCTAGAAAGGCAGCCACAAATATAATCCAGATACCATAACATCTCCAGGATATGCAGGCAGTTTAGATATGATCCAGATCAGGGGGGGAGGGGGGGGGGGGGGGGGGGGGGGGGGGGGCAGAGAGACAGATTTTGGACCGCGTGTTCAATATGGTGTCCGATTCAGATGGTAGTTGGAATTGTGGAAGTTTCGTACAAAACGAGGGGGGAAATTAAGAAAAAGTCCCCCCCCCCCTCAGCCCCCTCCTAAAACCCGATTTCCTCACCCTACCTCCCCTATAATGGGGGTCATTCGAAATACATTTTCGTGCCCATTCCAGTCACTATGAATAAAACAGCATTTTACGAACTTGCTAATTCTCGGACAGGTATCGTAAAGTGAAAATCTACGAACCCCCCTCGTAAATAAATATGTCATGAGGACCCTTACTAAAGTTTCGTCTATCATCTAAATCATTTCACGAAGCCCAATTAGCAAATTACGAGGGGGGTTCGTAGATCGAGAATCCCCATAGCCTGTTACGAAGCCTATGATCAATTTACGAATTGGATTCATCCCCAAAGCCATTTACGAAGCCTATGTAGCAAATTACGAACTGGATTCATCAAAAATTGGTACGAATTCCCCCCAAATCCCGGGGAATTCGGAACTAAGCTTCTTAATACACAGTACTCTGTACCCAAAACCCATTAATTCCTAGTCACGGCCAAATTGTCCCATACCGTGCAGGTTCCAGGTAGAGTCCACCTCGAGCCTATGTGTAGCCTCCACATGGATGCTGCATCACCCCATTCACCTTTCTTGCATCCACTTGGACAGTGAGTAACTAGTTATGCTATATCTTTCGTAAGATTGCTCAAACGTGTTTCAACGCGAATCTAAGATTTGGGCCGCATTGGGTTAATTGTTTTTTAACCCCTCTATCTTTTGTACAACTTCGTTTTTGGCTAAAACAATGAACTTATTTGTATAGTTTGAGGACAAGCTATATCAAAAGTGCAGATGTGGTACGACAGCTTTTTTCTTGCCCCTCTCTCGATCAGGATTGCATAATATCATCCAAACTAGAAAGGCAGTTACAAGTATGATCCAGATACCATAACATCTTGAGGGATATGCAGGCAGTTGGGATATGATCCAGATAGCATGCTATCATCCGAACGAACTAGAAATGCAGTTACAAATATGATCAAGATACTATGACATCTCCAGGGATATGCAGGCAGATACGAACATGATCCAGATACCAGAATATCTCCTGGAATATGCAGGCAGTTTAGATACGATCCAGATACCAAAACATCTCCAGGGATATGCAAGCAGATACGAACATGATCCAGATACCAGAATATCTCCTGGAATATGCAGGCAGTTTAGATATGATCCAGATACCATGACATCTCCAGGGATATGCAGGCAGATACGAACATGATCCAGATACCAGAATATCTCCTGGAATATGCAGGCAGTTTAGATATGATCCAGATACCATGATATCTCCAGGGATATGCAGGCAAGTACGAACATGATCCAGATACCAGAATATCTCCTGGAATATGCAGGCAGTTTAGATATGATCCAGATAGCATAATATCATCCAAACTAGAAAGGCAGTTACAAACATGATCCGGATATATACCATAATATCTCTAGGGATATGCAGGCAGTTTATATATTATTCTGATTGCATAATATGGCCGTAGGTAGTCAGGAAGTTGCAATAATTTATTTCCATTTATTTCCGATTTACATTTTTCAACTTAGTACGCTGTCCCCAAATCAGGGTTCTTCAGGACGCTGCATCCTCCATTGCAGAAGCAATGTCGTAGGGTCTGTTGCGTCCGAGGATGCAAAGTGGGGAGGGTCTGCTGACCAGGAGGAAGGGTCCATTGCGTCGCAGGGCGCAGGCTATACAATTGGTTGAATCTCAGGCAGCAGAGCTGGGGGTCCTCCTGAAGTACCCTGACGCCATCTCCAAACCAGTTGTTGTTGAGTTGCTGTGCATGGCTCCCAACACTGCCATGCCCTATCTCTTCGGAACTACTTCTTGTTGTGACGGTGCAGTCGTCTCAGTTTCTCTTGCTCCAAAATTTCGCCTCCGTAGATCTCCACCATGGTTCTGCAGGTGGTGTACAGGTTTAGGGTTTTAGGTCTCCACCATGATTTTGGAGGTGGTGTACAGGTTTAGGGTCCAGATATCCACCATGGTTCTGCAGCTGGTGTAGAGGGTTAGGGTTTCAAGTTTAGGTCTCCACCATCATTCTGGAGGTGGTGTACAGGTTTGGGGTTCAGATCTCCACCATGATTCAGCAGGTGCTGTAGAGGTTTAGGGTTTTTACATCCACTGATGGGAGAAGGTCAAGTGTGCAGAGGCAACCAAGGCACTTTCAGCAGTGCTGGAAAGCTGACGATACGGTATCTTGTGCTTGCAGGTGTACGAGGTTGCTGTTGCTTGCAGTTTGACTGCAGTTGCTTGCGGTTGGGCTGAATAGCCATCCAGGGGACAGTAATTTGTTTTCATTTTTTTCTAGCTTGCCAGGGGAGCCTGCAACAAGCTGCTGTGTGTAACTGGGAAAAACAGCTCATGTGTGTTTGAAAAATAAACAAATAAAAGCAGTGCATCTCTTTCCCCTCGAGGCCTGAGGCTGAGGCCGCTGCTCTAGGGGTGATGATGTGGGCCAGGGTACTACATGACGGGCGCAGTAGCAAGGTTTTGGTAATGAAAGGTGAGGTAGCTGTTGTCAAAGACAAGGGACCATGATCTGGCTATTCTTCTGCCCAACCATACAAACAGGTCAGGCGGTCAAGGAAACAACAACGTAATTATACCTCTCAAGGTCTGAGGCTGTGGCGGGTGCTGCGGTGGTGGCAATGCGGAGACCGCTCTGTGATCGGCTAATATCAAACGTCAGAGGCCATAGGTTGGCGACGCTCCTGGCCATTGCATGGAACATAGTCATGAAGGCCATCATGCGCTGCAAGGCCATGTAGCGATTCTCCGTCAGCTGCTCAACGACTGCCTGGCTGACCAAAGCCTGCGATTTAAAGCAAGTGCAGTGTGTTACTATTGCTCTTGTAACTGCCGAAGTAAGACAGCGGGCAGCCCGAAGGCTGGAGCCGTGGAACCAAGTTCAAGTGTGCAACTAAAGTGAGTGTATTGGATAACTAGTTCGTTGTATGAATACAGCAAGCGTGGTGGATAGCCAAATAAAATTAGTCAGATGGATGATTGTTGAATCCATTGACTTGGCAGGTTTCAAGGCCAGTGGATTGGCTTTGCACAATTGGCTTGGCAAGAGTCAAAGCATTTTAGGAGAGAGGTGAGAAGCTGTCCAATTGTTTTATTGGACAAATGTATAACAATTTCCATTGCTTATTATTTAAATAGTGGAAGCTTTGTATGTCGAATCTTGGTCCAGATTGGAAGTACTCTATCAGAAGCTAAAGCAATTTACTGCAAGAAAAATTGTCCTACTTCTACCCCCTGTCTGTCTCCCTCTGGTCTACAATGCATTATACATACTATCATCATCACCACTACCACCATTATCACCAGCGCCACCACCATAGCCATCATCATCATCACCACCATCATCGCCATAGAAACGAAATACAAGTCCTCGCGTCCTTCATGTAACTCCGTGTAGCCAAGTTGAAGTGTGCAACTAAGGGTTTAAGGTTTCGTTTTTTTTTTCTTTTCTAAATCTTAAACCCTAAACCAAAGTGAGTGTAGTGGAAAACTAGTTGTTTGTTGTCTGAATACAGCGAGTGTGGTGTATGGAGAAAAAATAGTAATTCCTCACCTCCTCCATGTTACTCCTCAATGCCTGCATGCCCTCCTCCACGGCCTGCTGTGGCACATCGCCTTTCTTATCTGTCTACCTCTGCTCTATAATGCATTATGCACACTCTCATCATCACCACGCACTACCACCATCATCACCTGGGCCTTAGCAACAAATGACACTAATTCCGCACCTCCTCCATGTTACTCCTCAAAGCCTGCATGGCCTCCTCCACAGCCTGCTGAGACACAACGCCTTTCATGCTCAGTGCAACCTGAGACAAAGTCTCACTCCTGTGTATCATGTCCTCAGCGCCCATCTCATCGCCATCGCTTAGCAGGTGCTGGCCCACTATGTATGAGGCAGAAATTGACCTTCTGGGCGAGTGGTGGGTTGTCGACTTCTTTGTGGTTGCTGAGTCCTGCAGCTTTGAGCTAAGGTCCTCCTGACGATAGTTCAGAAGGTCAGATATGGATATCTCCTCGATGGGCTTCGCACTGTCCGCATTGGAGCACTGTCCACCACCAAGCTCACTGCATGATAAGATGATGAGATCAGGTTACTACTTCTTGCCAAATTGGTCAGCGCTTAAAGCGCACAAACGTCAAATTGGCCAGCGCTTTTTAGTGAAAAAAACGCAAAACTGAGCGCTGCGCCCACAGGGGGCTGAAAAACAGTGGGAAATGCGCCGAGGGTCTAAAAAAGGCAGCGCAACTCCGCGCTGCCGCGCGCGCTTAGTAGTACCCTGGATGAGATAATTGGTGATATTATTGTGAATCTGGGGACTTTTATACATACACAATATAAAGGGACGTGCCCAACTTTATTTATGAATTAACTGCTTTCCCAGCGCAATTAATTAGAGAGCAATGTAATCCTACCCGGCCTTATCTTATCGGGGGGGCTACAATCCGTATTGGGAGCGAGGTCAATAATCAGTGCACTCCAATTTTTGTTATAGAAACGATATCCCCAAGTCCCAATATAACTAGGGAACGGCAAATCATATGAGGTTGACCAAAGACGAATATGATATGATATCATATAAAAATCATACGATTTAATATCACATGATATGATGCCCCAGGCCAAAGTTACCTAGTCAGACTGCCGGCATCATATGATGACATGATATCATATGATGCCGATCCCTAAATATAACTGGTTAGGTCGAAGCCATCTGCCTGCCACTGTATGGTACATACCGACAGCTAGGGGGCACACACACATGAATGTGCACGCCATACCATATGTATGAAAACTGTCATAGCATAATATCCCCCCCCAATCCCTGTCACCCCTCATTGAAGCACTGTCCACCATCAAGCTCACTGAGATTTCGATTGAGAGTGTGAACCAAGGACAGAGTGTGAGGTGCTGTTGGAAGAAGCTTGGATGTATGGATTGGGTACTAGACTACCATTAGGATCACCCGCCACACACACACATTGTAGCAGGATAGCCTGCTTCTAGTCTTGAAATCTCAAGTATGCCGTTTCGATATGTCCCATCGGTCTAGTTGCATCACACACAGAAACCTGCACTGCACCGATTCCATGGTGGTCCATCCAACTGCCAACCCTTCATCTTCTTCATGCCAAGCAATTCCTCCCAAGACATCATACCAGCCATGCCCCCCCACCCCACCCACCCACCCCTCGTGTTGGGGGACCAGGTAAACAATGTCAGGAAGACAGTAAAAAAATAATGTAATTTTTCTTCCTGCTCCCCCCCCCACCCACCCCCCCCACCCCCTTGGGGCTCACCTGGGATTGGTTTCGATGAGAGGAGCTTCGGCTCTCGTCACAGCCCCCAGTGGCAGCAGACTAGCCGGCATCGCACTTGGGGTGATCAGAGTGCGATGAGAGCCAGTGGCTGCTGAAGAGGGGCCGGGCCTGGATTCTTTCAGACTGGTAGATGATCTGTTTGTCGGATTCAACGGATCATCGATCATCAGCTCAGCTGGTGCATCACTTCCAGCACAGTCTGGGGAGGCTGCACGGTCGACTGAGACCCCTACCGTGGGCTGGCCGCTGCTCATACTGGATGCCTTTGAATATCGTGGGGTGGGGTGGGACATGTTAACTCAAATGGTTCAGGCTTCAGGGTCCAAGTATGAGCATTGCAGGTGTTCTGTGTCATGTGCGTTTGTTTCTGACAGTCCAGTGATATCCTCGTTCAACGAATGGCTCACTGGCAGAGCTACTTGAACGACAAAGGTGCTGGGTTTGAATCCCCATGGGTGCGCCTTAGTGTTCACAGTCGCTGTCAAACGCCATGGTAGCTTTGTCCAGGTAAAGTAGCAGCCCGTTCCCTACCGCCCTAAAACGGGGCTCCCTCAATACCACGCCCAACCAGGCGTTATCATTCATTTCCAGGGATAGCCAACAAGGCTAACAGGAACTGCCCAACCTGATCAAGCTAACTCATCCACTGCTACCTCAATGGTTGATCTCACATCCCTCATCCTCGGCTACCTCACCCTCAGCTAGTTCATCCCCAGCTACCACACGCTCAGCTACCCCATCCTCAGCTACCTCATCCCCAGCTACCACACGCTCAACTAGACCTGCCCAACCTGCACAAACAGCAAGGTCAATTATAGTTATAAGGAAGTAAGGGCTAATTAAAGAAAGACTGGCAAACCTGTGGTGCATCCTTAATTGGTAGCCGTTTCAGAGGTGTTTTCACTACACGTGCAATTTAATCCCTTCGCCTTTTTTTTTTTAATTATGACGTTTGCTCTCAAACAAATACAAGTTTTCGGCACACATACACACTCTCACAGTAACACCCACACCCCCACGTTCCTCACACACCACACATACCACCCACCGTTCCTCCAACACTCAAGCGAGTGACGTGCCTTGACACTCTTTCCAACCCCCCACTTTCGGCCTGGCTGGGGCTGTTGACCATAGCCCGTCTTTCAGCCCACAGTTGGTTAGGGTTCATGGACTTGGTGTTGAACGCAGGAGGGGCATACCTGCGCACATCAATGTGGTGGTGGTTGTTGTGGTGGTAGTGGTTGTTGTGGTGGCAGCAGTGGGTGTGGCAGTGATGGTGGTGATGGTGGTGGTGGTGGTGGGTGTAAGCTGTGAGGTGCCCTAAACTTGCCACTTTTGGTATACAGTGGGGCACACAGGAGCCCCGTGTGCATGTGTGTGTGTGTGATCGTGTGGTATACAGTGGGGCACACATGAGCATGCGTGTGCATGTGTGTGTGTGTGTGATCGTGTGGTATACAGTGGGGCACACATGACATCGTGTGCATGTGGTGTGTGTGTGTGTATCGTGTGGTAACAGTGGGGCACACATGGCATTGCGTGGTGCATGTGTGTGTGTGTAATGTGTGTTATAACAGTTGGGCACACATGAGCATGCGTGTTCACGTGTGTGTGTGATCGTGGTTGGTATACAGTGGGGCACACATGAGCATGCGTGTGCATGTGTGTGTGTGTGTGATCGTGTGGTATACAGTGGGGCACACATGAGCATGCGTGTGCATGTGTGTGTGTGTTGATCGTGTGGTATACAGTGGGGCACACATGAGCATGCGTGTGCATGTGTGTGTGTGTGGTGATCGTGTGGTATACAGTGGGGCACACATGAGGCATCGTTGCATGTGTGTGTGTGTGTGATCGTGTGGTATACCTTGGGGCACACCCATGATCATGTGCGTGTGCATTTGTTGTGTGTGTGAATCGTGTGGTATCCGTGGGGCACACTGAGCATGCTGTGGTCATGTGTGTGTGTGTGTGATCGTGGTGGTATACATGGGGGCATCACCTGACAATGCGTGTGTTGTGTGTGTGTTTGATCGTGTGGTATACGTGGGCGCCACATGATCATGCGTTTGCACTTGGTTGTTGTTATCGTGTGGTATACAGTGGGGCCAACACTGAGCATACGTGTGCATGTGGGTGCGTGTGATCGTGTGGGTATACATGGGCACACATGAGCATCGTGTGCATGTGTGTGTGTGATTGGTCCTGCTCTCTGTGTTGGTGATCGTGTGGTTGTGTGTGTGTGTGCATGTCAACCGTGGGGTGGTGGTGGTGTGTGCAAGCTTTTCGCCCTGCTCTTCGATGTTAACGTGGCTCCAGCTTGTCCCCAGTGCGACACACCCCTATTACATTATTCGTGTTTCTGCTTTCGTACCAAAGGGCTCTCCAAGGTATCTTTAGGGTTCAACAGGTTTGGAGAAAAAGTGGCAGAAGTACGTACCCAGATTCGCTGCTGGTGTAAGAGTTCTTTCAAGAGCTTTGGTTTGAAGTGTCCAAGGCAAACAGTGGCAAAAATGTGTACCCAGATTCGCTGCTGGTGTAAGAGTTATTTCGAGAGCTTTGGTTTGAAGTGTCCAAGGCAAAAAGTAGCAAAACTACTTACCCAGATTCGCTGCTGCTCAAAGAGTTCTTCCGAGAGCTTTGGTTTGAAGGCATGTCTGTGGCGAGGTCACGGTTGATGTCTAGCGCATTACCCTCATTCTTACCCAGGTCTTTCACCCATGAGCTAGCCCTGGAGGGGCGCTTCTTCATTGAGGTCCCAGCCCTGCAGGTGCATGGCAGCAGTGGTGGTGGGGTGATAGGGAATGTGGGGTGATAGGGAATAAGGGGTGATACAGAAAGTGGGGTAATAGGGAATGTGGTGAAATAAGGAATGTGGGGTGATAGGGAATGAGGTACGTGCATTTTCATAATAATTGCAGCAAAGAAACCAAACATACAAAACACTAAAAACACCCAACTTTGCAGCAAAGAAACCAAACACTCAAAACACTCAACTTAGCAGCGAAGAAACCTTAGGATTGCGTATAATTCAGCAAAGTGGGATGAATTAGGATCCAATATGACAAAGTGGGATATGGTATGATTTGTGGTATTTTAAGTATCCAAATATTTGGAAAAACATCAGCTGATTCTTACCTGGGTTTAGAAGATTTGAATCTGGATTTACCACCCACAGCATTAGCTGGGGCCTCATTCAAGATCTCTTCATCATGCCCCAACTCCAAGACTTCAATCAGGGATCGGGGCCTGCAGGTGGTGGGTGGGTGGTATGGAAGGCATTAAGTTGACTGGAATAGTGTGTTACACAGTGGAGCAATAAGGGAGGGCAGTCCCAGGCCAAGCCCCCCCCCCCCCCCCCCCCCAGGCTAGGCCCACCACCAAGAGATATTAGGGAGAACAGACCTTGCCAGGCAGTCCCTGTTGGGCAATACTGTCTTCCAGGGTACTTCCAAGCGTGCGCCTTTTTGAGCACCACTGCGCGTTTCGCACAGTTTTTTGCAACAACCTGTGGGTGCAGCAAGCAATTTTTTGCGCTTTTTGCACTTCAAAGCGCAGTTTTTTGTTTTTCAAGTGCGCTGAAGCGCTGGCCAATTTGGTCAATGGAAGTACACTACTGTCTGTCATAGGTGGGGAGCTGGTGGAGATGATTTCATTTTGTTCCGACTCTGACAGGCTGTTGATATCATCTAGGGGAGACAAGGCCAGCTAGTGGTGGGTGGGTAGGGTGGGATGGGGATGACGGCGTTTTGTCCCGCCTCTGACTGGCTGTTGATATCATCTAGGGCGGAAAAGGCCAGTAAGTGGTGGGTGGGTAGGGTGAGGTGGGGATGACGGCATTATGTTCCGCCTCTGACTGGCTGTTGATATCATCTAGGGCGGACAAGGCCAGTAAGTGGTGGGTGGGTAGGGTGAGGTGGGGATGACGGCATTATGTTCCGCCTCTGACTGGCTGTTGATATCATCTAGGGCGGACAAGGCCAGTAAGTGGTGGGTGGGGTAGGGGTGGGGTGGGGATGACGGCATTATGTCCCGCCTCTGACTGGCTGTTGATATCATCTAGGGCGGACAAGGCCAGTAAGTGGTGGGTGGGTAGGGTGAGGTGGGGATGACGGCATTATGTTCCGCCTCTGACTGGCTGTTGATATCATCTAGGGCGGACAAGGCCAGTAAGTGGTGGGTGGGTGGGGTGAGGTGGGGATGACGGCATTATGTTCCGCCTCTGACTGGCTGTTGATATCATCTAGGGCGGACAAGGCCAGTAAGTGGTGGGTGGGTAGGGTGAGGTGGGGATGACGGCAATTTGTTCCCCTCTGACTGGCTGTTTGATATCATCTAGGGGGGACAAGGCCAGTAAGTGGTGGGGTGGGTAGGGTGGAGGTAGGGGATGACGGCATTATGTTTCCGCCTCTGACTGGCTGTTGATATCATCTAGGGCGGACAAGGCCAGTAAGTGGTGGGTGGGTAGGGTGAGGTGGGGATGACGGCATTATGTTCCGCCTCTGACTGGCTGTTGATATCATCTAGGGGAGACAAGGCCAGTAGGTGTTGGGTGAGCAGGATGGGATGGGGATGATGTCATTTTGGTCCAACTCTGAAGTTAGTGGTGGGTGGGATGGGTAGGGTGGGGTGGGGATGATGTCATTTGCTCCAACTCTGACTGGCGGCTGATCTAGGGGAGACTAGAAGGGCAGTAGGTGGCAGTCAGCCTTGTAGTTACAAAATGTGCTGGGCTTCGGTGTATTCATGACTAGCGTTTGCTTGAATGTCTCCTTACATTTGATTGCTGTTTTGATTGGCTGTTTTGCTTGGCTTGATTGCTGTTTTGCTTGGCTGCACGCTTGCTTCTTAGCTTTTTTGCCTGCATCATTCCTGCCCTATCTGTCTCTTTGTCAACATATGTCTGCCAGTCTGCTTGCATGTGTGCATCTATCTGCTTGTTTGCGAGCATGCTGTGTACGATTACGATTAAGCCAACCCGAGTCCCACCTGAAATCAGGCAGCACCACGTTGATGTCCACTGCTGTCTTGGGGTGGAAAGGATTACTGCCAACAGACACCACCTCAGCAGCACCACCCATGTGCCGGATGACCTTGGCTTGTAGGATGGATAGTATGGTGGCTGCCTCTGTCTTGGTCTGACTGTACATGCGGCCATCTGGTCGACCCACAGCTATCAGCAGACCTCTCACCACACGGTGGGTGAAGCGGTGGACAAAGTGGTCCTGTAGGTTGGAAAGGTTTAGTCAACATCGACTCCAGTATAATTGCACTTTTTGACTAAAATCATGCTTATTGACAGCAGTCCCCACACTCAGGCTCTGATAGTCTATATATGATGGATGTGATGTAATATAAACCATGTTAGGATTAGGGACCGGCATATTATATCATGTTTACCAAAGTTGTGTATGATATTATATGATATCATATGACATCATACAAATTGCATCAAATGTTATCGTATATACTTGGTAACTTTAGCCTAGTCAGTCTTTCAGCATCATATGGTATCATATGGTGACATGATATCATATGATATAATATTGCCGTTCCCTAGTTATGATGCTGCTACTCCATGACCCAACCCCCCATCTTACCTGTGGGCTACCTCCTTGCACATCCAAGCTGGCCATTCCATAGCTGAGAGCCCACAACTTGCTCACGTAGGTCTCGGTGATCTGCACAGCAGTAGTGACAGTCAGGGTACTACATTTTGTCAAACTGGCCAGCGCTTAAATCACACAAACGTCAAATTGGTCAGCGCTTTCTAGTGCGAAAAGCGCAAAAACTGCGGGCTGAGGGAGATGATGTTGAAGGAGGGAGAAGGGGGACGGGAGAGTATTCTTGGAGTACTGTGATGTGCCCTTGGTGTTCCAAATGCGTGGGATGTGTTTCACCCGTGTTCTGTTGGTACTTAATCATCCAGGTAGATGCTTGTGTTATGGTATCTTGATCATATTTGAACCTGCCTGCCTAGCTGTCATGATATTATGTAATGGTATCTTGATCATATTTGAACCTGCCTGCCTAGCTGTCATGACATTATAATGGTATCTTGATCATATTTGAACCTGCCTGCCTAGCTGTCATGATATTTTGTTATCTAGATGGAAGAGGAGCGCAGAGGACAATATCGGGAGCGCCAGAAGCAATTGAAAAGGAACAGTTGCAAACACAACCCAGAATCTTGTCCACATCGAAAGGGCTAATGCACGTAATGTCAAACTCACACACCCTCCTCGTCCCCTCCCCCCTCCAACCTCATCCCCCTCAGACACCCTCCTCCTCCCCTACCCCCTCCAACCTCATCCCCCTCACACACCCTCCCCCTCCCCTCCCCCGTCCAACCTCATCCCCCTCACAATGTCACATAATATCAGCAATTTCCCTCACCTGGTGTAAGGAATGATATTGCCTGGTATGGTGTGGTTAAGGGAGCCCTATCTTATGTTGTTGGGGATCAGGCTGCTACTTTACCTGGACAAAGCTACCATGCCGGTCGACATCAACTGCGAACACTGAAGCGCACCCGTAGGGATTCGAACCCCGAACCTTCTTCTTTCAAGGAGCTCTACCATTGAGCCATTCGTCGAAACTGGGATCAGCTATTGGGCAAGGTCTATCTGAGCTTTCTGTTCTGTTTCAGAATGGGGCTCTTCTAGTAGCAATCAGGGATTTGGTGCCAACCAAGGTTGATCCATTCGTCGAAACAGGGGACTTTCCTGGTGCACGAAAGGGACATCACATATAACGACCGTCCTCACACACAAGCTCTACAATTCCAATCACCCGGTGCTGACCAAATTTCCCCATTCACCTACCCCGCCCCCTTACCACCCACTCACTCACCACCCACCCCCTTACCACCGCCTACACTTTACCCACCCCACCCCATTCCCCTCACCGGGTGCACGAGAGAAACATCACATATAACGACGACCCTCACATTCAAGCTCTGAAATTCTACTCACCTGGTGCTGACCAGCCTTCCTCACCGCACCCACCCCACCCCCTTACCACCCACGCATCCCACCCCCTTACCACCCACACACTCTTCCCCTTACCAACCACACACTCTACCCAACCCACCCCCTTCCCCTCACCTGGTGCACGAAAGGAACATCACATATAACGACTGTCCTTTTCCCCCAGCGATGCATCAGGTGTCGACCTTGGAGTAGTCTCAGCAGACTTGCATACACCCATGGCAGGAACATGTACAGCTGTTGGTGAGGGGGGAATTGGGGCGGTTGCAGGTGGAGTTCGTGTAGGACACAAGCAGGATAGGGACAGGCAGGTAAGTAGTACTTCAGTTGTGGTAGTTATCTTGGGTTCTGTTGTACTTCTGGTTGTACTGCATGTGTGATGGCCATATGTGCTGCTAGTCTGTCTGTATGCATACAACGCAGCTATACATTAACGGTTCTTCCAGTTTGAAATACATCGCAGGGCCAGCACATGCGATGGTTGAGTTTGGGGGGCCATGTATATTGAAGGGCTGGCTACCTTTATAAGGCTCTATCATTTTCCACCATCCGCCATCAAGTGGCAGGCCATTTTGGGGGGCCATGTATATTGAATGGCTGGTCATCTTTATGGGGCTCTATCATTTTCTACCATCCGCCATCAAGTGGAAGGCCATTTTGGGGGGCCATGTAGATGTAGCGTCTTGGCTGCTTAAGTTTACAGGCAGTCAAGCAGGTGACGATGCCATGGACCATGTCCTGGTGCTTGGCCGCATATGATAATATCACAATCAGCCATCACATGCCTTCCATCACTGTTTGTTGTACATGATACTATCAGTATCCGTACAGCTCTATAGTTCATCTACCACCTACAAGCAAGAGGCAACTAGTACTACCAGGCAAAAATGGTGACACAGCATACACAAGCAAGACGAAACACACATTGCGAGGCAAAAGTGACGGCATAACATACACAAGGTGCAATACGTACTACCAGGCAAAAGCGGCGGCACAACATACACTAGATGCAACACGTATTACCGGGCAAAAGCGGCGACACATCATGCAGAAGCAAGAGGAAACACACATTACAAGGCAAAAGTGGAGGCATAACATACACAAGATGCAACACGTAGCACCAGGCAAAATTGGCGGCACAACATACATGTGCAAGAGGCAACACATACTACCAGGCAAAAGCGGCGACACAACATGCACAAGCAGGAGGCAACACAAACAAACAGGCAAAAGCAGCGGCACAACATGCACAAGCAAGAGGTAACACAAACTACCAGGCAAAAGAGGCAACACAACTTACTGGGCAGTCAAAAAGGAGAGCGGTGTTGGTAAGTCCGTCATGGGCCATGTCAGAGCATTGGGCTGCCTTGCAGATACCGTACATGATGGAGTAGAGAATAGGCCATCCGGCAAAGACAGTGGCCTGTGCAACCGGGTGTTGTTGCTGGTGGTCATGATGCTTTTGGTGATGGTGGTGTTGATGATGGTGTCAGGGTGTTGGTGTTGGTGTTGATGGTGATTTTGGTGACTGTGGTGTTGATGATGGTCTCGGTGTTGATGGTGGTGTTGATGATGGTGTTGGTGGTGATGGTGGTGGTGGTGATGGTGCTTTTGGTGATGGTGGTGTTGATGATGGTGTTGGTGGTGGAAATGGTGGTGATAATGATGGGTGATGAGGTTTGTTGTTGATAGTGTTGGTGGTGATCATGATTCAAGTTCAATTTCCATTGGCCCCACCTACCGTGATGTGCATCAGGCTGAGTGCCCACGCAATGGGGGTTTCTGTTACGTGCTTCGCCCATTTCCTCCCGGTGTCCCGTAAATCCCTGAAGTGACTGCTTGGGAAGCTCTCACCGTCCAGGCCGACACCAACCAGGGAGGGGGCACCTGTGTCAATGAACCTGATAGCAGTGTCAATGAAACAAGAGTGTGAATGAAACAAGTCAATACAAATGATAGCAGTGTCAGAAACAAGAGTGTCAATGAAAAAATCAATGAACATGAAAAGTGAGAACAGTGACAATTGTAAGTGTCTATGAAAATTGTCAATTGAACTGAGCTTAGTAGCTATATTGTACTTTTTATATGTAGTAAACTATAATAAGCATCCAGAAGTGTCGAATCCAAATCAACTTATCAGTCACCCACTACCTTCAGGTTACACTTCAGAGTATGCACAAATGAGTCACACTTACGAGTCCCGCACTTCCTCCAAATCACACTTCAGAGTATGCATGGATGAGTCACACTTACGAATCACGTACGATCCTGAGGTCCAGCAGCTGATCTGGGGTGATGCCCATACCCAGAGGACCAGTTCCCGTTTGCCATCCAGGTGCAGATCTCTTTGCAGTCTCCTTAGGATTCGCCAGCTCTTTGGTGGTAGGACCAATGTAGGTTGCCTCTCGCTTCTCATTCCTGCATGGGCATCAGACAAGCTTTGGTTAGTGTGCAGGTAGGCACATAAGTTGAACTACATATGTCCATCAAAACCCAACCACCCTACAACACCGGAAAGAACACTAGAAGCAACAGCAATGATGACAGCAGCCATAACTTAGGACCGAGTTAGGCAACCGACCAAAAATGGTTCAATGCAGGAAAAGTTATGATGAGAATGATGGAATATCTCCATCACTGATATGCCCATCACGGGAATAGATAGGAAGAAGGGGGGGGTGAGGAACTAAGACTAACATAAGGGACGCCAAAAGAAAAAAATCAGAAGGCCTAAGCAACATGTGTAAAAGAGAGTTATAAACAGTCTCTACCCTATGTTGTACGGCCTCCCCTGTGTAGGGAATTGGATGGCTCGATTGAGTACGGATTCATGAATCATCCATGACCCATGATCCATGACGTCTAAAGAAAGAAAGAAAGAAAGCAGAAGGCCAAAGGAACATGTGTAAAAGAGAGTTGTAAACAGTCACTACCCTCCCCTGTCTTGTACCATAGCAGAACCATACCTGTCGCATTTTCACTCAAGGGAACTTGATGGCTTGATTGAGTACGGATGCACGAATCATCCACGACCCAACCCCAAGGACTAACTGAAAGAATTGACGACCCATCCAGTACTACACCCATCCATGCCCTATGGATCCTAGCCTCACATTGTCTTATTCGGCCGGAAGTACTTCTCTGCCATCGAGGTGGCGCTGTATGTTATCAGCTCGGTGAGGCACTGGTGCATGGCGATGGCAACCACGGTGGGGGGCTCAGCTGAGCGCCAGCCTAGTGCATGGGGAGAAAGAGTACATGTCAGAGTACATGTCAGACAAGGCATCTCAATGGCAGATCAGCCCACATCTTTCCCACACCGCACACGCAAACAACAAGTTTAGCCCACCTCTCCCTTTACCCACAATAATTACACAGTATCACCCCAGCACCCCCCCCCCCCCCCCCCTCCCCCAGTACAGCCATATATATGTACACAATATCCCTCCCCCCCCCCCCCCCCCCCCCCCGGCTCACCAGCATGAGTATCAAAGATGCGAGCAGTGAAAGAAGATTCAGCTGTGAAGCGCTGCCCAATGACCAATGCCATTTTAGTGTCCACCTTAAAAGCAGGGGCAGGGGGTATGTTAAGGAGGTAGGGGGCAGATGCAGGGGGCATTTTGGTGTGGACCTTCGAAGCAGGGGCAGGGGGCGTGTTACGGGGGCAGGGGCAGGGGGTATTTGAAGGGGGCAGGAGGCAGCAGAAGGGGGCATTTTGATGTCGACCTTAGAAAGTAGGGAACTGATGATTGATTGCAACAAACTGCAAATCTGCCCAGTCACCACATACACACCTGCCCAGTCATCTTATATACACTGGATCACATGCCCAGTCATCACATATACTCCTGCACACCTGTCCAGTCATCTTATATACCCTGGATCACATGCCCAGTCATCACGTACACCCTGGCGCACATGCCCAGTCATCACATACAGCCTGGCGCACATGCCCAGTTATCAGATACACCCTGGATCACCAGCCCAGTCATCACATACAGCCTGGCGCTCATGACCAGTCTCCACACACACGCTGGCTTACCTGACCAGTCATCACATACACTCTGCCAGGCATGAGTGCATTGAGGATACGAGTTGCGTGTATGGTTGGGAATGTCTGTCCGCTCTGAGACACCGATAAGCAGATCGTGTTGGGGCTGATGCGGCTGGTGAGGCGACAGAAGGCCGACCCAGGGACCGGGATCTTTCCGCGGCTGTTTCCAAGCACACTGCAGATTGAAAGAGGATGAGCAGATGAGGTAGCCGATAACAGGTAAATGGGTGGATGGATAAATATAATGGGTGGATGGATGGGCAGATGGATGGAAGAGGATGAACATATGGGGTAACCTATAGCAGGTAAATGGGTGGATGGATGAATAGATGAATGGAATAGGGGTGAGGATGGGTGGATGGATGAAATAAATGGGTTGTTGGATGGGTGGATGAATGGAATGGGTGGCTTGGATGGGTGGATGTATTAACGAGGATGAGCAGATGGGGTAGCCTTAACAGGTAAATGGGTGGATGGGTGAATGGATGAATGTATGCATACATGAATGTAATCCAATATTTAGCAACCACAAGAGAAATGCGCACCTGATGATCTTGTTTGCCGACAGAACCTGAACTTTAAGGAACGGGAAGACCAGTCTCAGGTCATTGGCCGCTTGCTCAGCTAGCCACAAGCCCATCTCCACCCCGACGATAAGCAAATGCACCTCCAGGGGGTCCGGGCGATATGTAGGAGCAATCGTGGACTGTGAAAGATGAAAGCAGATGTAATGTGTAAATGTATTTCCTAATATCAGCGTCAGGAAATTCTTATCAGCCAATTTGGCTACCACTGACTTTGACTGTAACAAACAGCGACAATGCATGGGTGTGCTTGAGTGCACAGAATCTCAACTATAAACTTTTCTTTAAAATATTAAAACTCGACGAGAATGAAATAACACTTTGGGGTCTTCAAAAGACTGAAACCCAAAGGAATTAAGGTATTGCAATTTGGGTGTAAGAGGGTTGTAAATAAACGCAGTGAGAAACATTACTATTTCCTACATTTGCTCATATAGGAAACACACATGTAGGTGAGGCAAGTCCATTTAGCCTATTTGGCTACCCCTAGACTAAAACACATGCATTTTAGGTGGTGTAGGTCCATTTAGGCTATTTGGGTACCCCTGGACTATATATATGTACACATATACTGGCATATATTGATGTCTACACATGAGCCATACCTGG
This sequence comes from Chlamydomonas sp. ICE-L, assembly GCA_013435795.1. NCBI lineage: Eukaryota > Viridiplantae > Chlorophyta > Chlorophyceae > Chlamydomonadales > Chlamydomonadaceae > Chlamydomonas > Chlamydomonas sp. ICE-L. The sequence goes on along the minus strand of JACBWV010000678.1, from coordinate 1,266,442 downwards.
TAGATCGCGTCCAGGTTGGCAAAGAAGGAGGCGGCTGACTGACGATTTGGAGAAGTGGCCGTGTTCCAAGACTCACGCAGGTCATTCAGCACACGAGGAGTGTCTGGAGGAGGGTGGTGGGGAGTTTCAGGGGGGGGGGGGGGGGGGGGGGGGGGGGGGGGGTGGGTGGTGGGTGGGGTGTGGGTGTGTGGGGGGTGGTTTGGGTTTTTTTTTTTTGTTTTTTGTTTTTTTTTTTTTTTGTTTTGGTTTTTTTTTGTTTTTTTTTTTTTTTTTTTTTTTTGTTGTTTTTTTCTTTTTTTTTTTTTTTTTTTTGTTTTTTTTTTTTCTTTTTTTTTTTTTTTTTTTTTTTTTTTTTTTTTTTTTTTTTTTCTCGACTCTCTCTCTCATTTTTTTACATTTTTATTATCATTTTTTTTTTTGTTATTCTTTTTTTTTTTTTTTTTTTTTTTTTTTGTTTCTTTTTTTTTTTTTGTTTATTTTTTTTTTTTTTTTTTTTTTTATTTTTTTGTTTTTTTTTTTTTTTTTTTTTATTGTTTTTATTGTGTTTGGGGGGGGGGATAAGAACTGTGGGGGTAGGGGGTTTGGGTTCAAGTCATTTTTGTTGGGTTTGGGCTTGTTTGTGGATCTAGTTGGTTATCCACGTGGTTGTTGGATGTGGTGGAAGGTGGTTGGTTAGTGAGATATGGTGGTGGGTATGTGGTTGGTTGTTCATATATATTGTTGTTGTGAGTGGCTGGTGGGAATTTGGCAGTGTTCCAGGACTCCCGCAGGACATTCAGCACACAAGGAGTGTCTGGGGGAGAGTGGTGTGTGTGTGGGGGGGTAGGGGAGTAGGGGAGGGGGGGGAGGGGGTTTGGTTTCAGTTAGTTTTTGGTTTGGTTTGGCTTGGTTTGTGGGTGGTGGTGAGATGTGGTGGAAGGTGGTTGGTTGTGCATGGTTGTAGGTTGTGAGTGTCTGGTGGGAAGTTGGCAGTGGGTTGGTAGTGTGCGTTGTAGGGTAGGTGGTGGGTCGGGGTTGGGTGGGTTGGGGGGCAATGGGTAGTGTATGTGCTACTAACTGCTAGTGTTTACAGTAGTGGAAGTGGTAGTGGCAGTGGTACTTATAGTCTTACTACTGCTGCAACACTGACCTGATAAGTCGGCAGCCACAAGGTCATTCTTGCCTGGCACGGCCAACGCAGCCAAGGCCGCCTTGCCCTGGAACTTGATGTACTTGTTGCCGACCAGGTTGACAATGCGCTCTGAGCACAGATAAGAAACAGGACATGGGTGAGGGGGCATGAGATGAGTGCCACTACTGCCTGAGGGACTGAGGGTAAGGGGTTATGAGGGATCGGGGGGTGATGCTGACGTGTGAGGGGAGAGGTTGACTTGTTAAGAAATCATTTTTGTTTTTTTCTTAACCGACTTAACCGTATGGAATGTGGAATTCTGCGATTCCACATTCAGAACCTTTATGAATGGAAATGGCACTAAGTCTTTTTGAAGCAACCTAGCCGACTATCTTTCTACTTGTAGAAGAGCAAGACAGGAAGCCCTGGACTGCTTAGTGGCACCGTAATTTATTATCCCTTTTTTTCTTCTTGTGACTTCTCATTTGTTAGCTTCTTACCTCCGCCACTGTAAGCGGTTGAGATCTGGGTCCTGCTCTAGGGGGTTTAATACCTACGCCACCAAAACGGTGGTTGGGAGTTTGGTTTGTTTGTCCTCGACAAACCCCTGATGTAATGGTTTTTTTTGCTTTGTGGGTGCTTTTTCTCTTTGTTTAAAGCACAGAGTCTCATACACCCTCGCGGTGTCAAGTAGACTTTAACATGTAATGTAATGTAATGTAATGTAATGTGGAAGGGAGAAGCTTTGAATGTCATGGGCAACGCTGGAAAATAGTTTATTATAATCACTCATCCTGTGGTTATAATACACTTTTGGTTCAGTTAATTGTGGACCAGCTCATTGAGATTTTATAGTATTATTAGCTTATCCTGATACGTTGTAATAAACCATTGGTGAAGTTAATCAGGGACCATCTCATGGAGAGCGAGTTTATTAGAATCACTAATCCTGTGGTTAAAATGATCCATCGGTTCAGGTAATCAGGGACCAGATCATTGAGAGTCTATTATAATTAGCACATCCTGATAAGTTAGTTAACTTGGTTAGGATGCACTTTATAAATGTAGAAACCCTTGTTGCGTATTCATTCAGTCTTCTCTCTGACTGTTCCGTATTTATGTTGCATATATAGCAAACATCCTTATTCGGTTTCAATAACACAGCCGGTACTTTCTCTTCTTTAGCTCTCAAATGAGTTTTTTATAATATTCAGCCCATCCTTTTGGGGAGGGCTCCCGAATATATTATTCAGCCCATCCTTTTGGGGAGGACTACCGAATATATTATTCAGCCCATTCTTTTAGGGAGGACTACCGAATATAATCGGAAGATAATTTGTATTCGTGACGAGGCGGTGGAGGGAGGGGAGGAAGAAAAGGGCGCAAAGGAAAACGGTAAAGGAAGGATACAGTTTCCACTCTGATCATGTCGGACAGTGACTCACTCCATACTTCAAGGTCTACCCTTATAGTCTGGTGGGCACCCAAAGCATAGAATACTGGCCTACTGCCGCACTGTCTTTCCTTATGGCTAAACTTGGTGCACTAGCTTGCTTGCTATAGTTTTGTCCAGATAGCCAGCCAGAGGATATGCCTAGAAGCTGAAGGTAAAGCAAGGGTAGCCAAATATGCTGAAGGGAACTGCCCAACCTCGAACAAGGCATGCATCCTAGGGAGGGGCATATTATATTTTAACAAAAACTAGATGGGCTTTATATCTAATTCTCGTTTTACTGCCCTTGTCTGTTATGCCGCTGGGGCACACATCAGCAACCCCCAAGGGTTTGTTCCTGGGTTTTATGGGCAGAGATATGAAAGGATTGCCTTGATTTATCCCGTTTCGACGATTGGCTCAATGGTAGAGCTCGTTGAAATCAGCAGGTGCGGGGTTCGAATCCTTACGGGTGCGCTTCAGTGTTCGCAATTGCTGTCAACCGCCATAGCACTGTCCAGGTAAAGTAGCAGCCCGTTCTCTACCGCTGTAAGACAGAGCTCCCTTTAAACCACGCCCCACCCGGCGTTATCATTATTTTTTATTACCTTGCTTTACAAAGGCTTCCAGAGCAGGGACCTCGTACGACGCCTTTAGCTGCAAACCAGGCAGGAAGGGCACAACCAAATTAGGCATTTATGTATAACTTGCGAGCACTCATAACAGGGCATCAAGCAAGGACATGCGTGAACTGTTTTGTTTTGACTGTTATGGTATATTAGATCAGTGACGACCACGTCACATGTTGTGTACAGTTGTGTCATTCTGACACATTCACTTGGAATCACATTATGCCTACCTATATATTGACCACATATCATAGGGACCGGCATATCGGATGATTTTGACCAAAGGAGAGTATAATATCATAGAAATTGCATCAAATGATATTGTATATAAATGCTTACTTTACCCTAGTCAGACTGCCGGCATCATAGGCACGATATCGTATGATGTCATATGTTGACACAATATCGTATGATTAGGGTTGATACTTCTACGTTTATAAGCTCATACGTATATATACACCGTATATTATTTATCGAAACGTCTAAACTTATAAAATCGTAAAAGTTAAGGTAAAAGTTAGGTAAAATCGAGTATAAACGTATAAAATCGTAAGAGTTGTACTTTGAAAAGTTCCTGCACTTCACTTTCTTGGTTTTCATTCAATTTATCATTTACATAGCTCATTGGAAAGCTGTCAAGCTCCTCTATCACAATATGCAATCAACTAAAGCTTTTGCACTTTCCATTTTGTTGAAATGTGGCCTTCAGTCTGATTTATATAGCCAGGATGGCACGCATATCAGAGCGCCACCTAGCCTTCCATTCCACAAGCTGTGCTCATATGTGGGCTTGAAGGAATGATGGTGAAAGCCTAGCGTAATGTGAAGATGGACATTATTGCAATATATTTGTATACTTATGTTATTATAAGCTATAGCTGACTCACAGAGCTGCCCAGAAGCTGCTGCATACTTGGTTTGAAACCTGTAGCTGACTCATAGAGCTGCCTAGAAGCTGCAGCATACTTGGTTTGAAACCTGTAGCTGAGGGGAGCTACATATAAATAACTTTGAGACATGGACAATATTAATATATTATCGGCATTGAATGGATCCTTTAGATTGGCACCGCGCTTTTTGGTCAACGCGTTGTCTGGTCGTGATTTCTTTTTCTGAGATTTGGACAACCTAAAATTGCCAGAATATTTGTTTGACAGTTGATATGTGGAGCCAATAAAATTAGTGACGCAGCAATACATTTAAACCCATGTAAAAATATTTTCACAAGAAGTGCAATAATTACTCGTACGTTTTTCTGCGTTTATATGCATGTGTTTAAACGTTCATATGTGTATACGGCATATAAAAATGAAAATATACATTTGCTTCCCAACCCTATGTATGGTATCATAATGTCGTTCCCTACATGTTTACAACTAAGTAACCACAAAATAACTAGATATTAACCACTCATTAACCACAAGTTAAATACTTCTCACCGCTTGGATCGAGATAAGAGTGGGGCATTCACATACCTGGTACATTCGCACAGTCACGAAGGAGGGATTGGATGCCGCAGTGTTCTGGAACCATTGCAGCTGCTCCAGTGACACAGGCACCCCACCCGCATCAATCATAGGCCACCCCTCCACAGACTTCTTATGCCCTGGCTCAGCCTCGTCAGCGCCATTCTGGACGTTGTGCAGCTGCAGGAGCATCACCTCCCCACCGCCTTCATCCATATCCACCCTGGCGGTGTGTGATGAGCGGGTCAGTGTTGGGTGTCATAATGTAGTCATACATGTAGTCATCATTTAGCCATATGTATGGTCATCATTTCATAATATTCCGTAGTCATCGGGTACTAATAATGTTCATGAGTCAACATGTATTCATTATGTATGGTATGCATCATTTAATGTTATATTTGTGGTAATAACCTCAGTACTCATCATTTCGTCGGAATGTAAGGTTCTTCATTACGCTGATGTAAGCGATACAGTTTATGGATAGTGGAACAAGAGCAGCTACGGTGATATGCACACGCCGACAGGGTGGCATCTTAGCACCGTGGCTGCTCTTGTTCTACTCAGTAATGCAGTACAGGGATGGTGCAAGAGAGATGAGGATTGAGATGTATGTGAAGGGGATTGGGATGGATGATACAACCTCTCACCCCAGCTTCTCACCAGCTGACCTCAGCTTCTCTCGTTGCACTATCCCCAGAGTAGGGCTACCATGAGTTAACACAGCTATGCACTTCCCTTTAGCTTATAGCTTAGTCAACTCCTGGACTGCATCTCTGACACTCGACGGCATGGGCGGGCATGGGTCCCCAGAATACTGGTGCGAATGACTGAGAGAACGAGCAGAATTCTGGTTGGATCTGCTGCTGTGGGAGTTTCGTTGGGGGGCTACGCATGGCGCATGGCAGCTCGCAGTCAGGTCCATGAGCCAGCCACTGGGTCAACCCTATCCTTCCATCCGCCCATCCATACCTCCCTCTCTCCCTCCACCCCTTCCCCCCACCCTTCCCTCCCTGTCCATCACCCTTCCCTCCCACTCCCACTCCCTCTCCCCTTTCCTCCACCTCCTCCATCTCCCCTACCTACCCCACCCTCCCCAACCCTCTGTTCCCCACCCCTCCCTCTCCCCTACCCCACCCTCCCCATCCCTTTCTTTCCTCACCCACACCCTCCCTCTCCCCTACCCCACCCGTCATCCCTCTGTCCTTCCCCCACCCTCCCTCGTAGCCCCCTCCCTCTCCCCAACCCAACCCCTCCCATTCCCTCTGTCTCCACCACCCCTCCCTCTCTCCCCTACCAACCCCACAATCCCCATCCCTCGTCCTCCACCACCCCGCCCTCTCCCCTACCCCGCCCTCCCCAGCCCGCTGTCTCCCCCACCCCTCCCTCTCCCCTACCCCACCCCGACCCAATCCCTTCTGTCCTCCACCCACCCCTCCCTCCCTCCATACCTCATGTGCACAAACCAGAACGCCATCCATTGTTGACAAGAGGATCAGGTTGGTCAAACTCTGACCAGTAGGTCTGGTTGATAGCGGCAAAGTTTACCAGAACATCCAACGGGTCCGAATCCTTCTTTAGGATTGGAATCATCACGTTCTGTGCAGGTGTGCAGGTAGTAGGGGTGGTGTGTGAGGGGGCAGGAGCGTGGTGTGGATTCCAGATGGAATGAATGTTAGGAAAGTTTAGGAAGACAGACTTCCCCAAATCACAACAAACAAAGAAATGCATGGGAAGTGGGTCCCACGGACATAGGTAAATGGCAGTGATTCTTTTTCAAATATGAAAGTGGGGTTTTCCTAGCTTTATGGTTTTAGACCTCCTCCAGGGACAGCGTGGTTTTATAGCTTTTTTAGTTTTTTGGGGCCATTTGGGGCAAAAAATAAATACACTTTTTTGTTTACTTTTTTATAGCGACAATTTCTCCAAAACGGTGTCAAAACTAGCGATCGCTATATATAGCGGAAAACATATCCCTGATACATGGATCTCTTGAACTGCTGAAAACAAAATAATGAGAATGCCTGGCAGTGCTACCGTCCTGACTGTTCCACGCATAAAGTAACATATCAGCCCAGAAACAAACAAACATAACACATACATACAAACACACATAAACGCAAGTACCAAAACATACACGTGCACACATATACGGACTCGCATTACGGACTCGCATGCAGACATACACACACACACATACACGCATGCAGACACATATGCAGACTCACATGCAGACATACACACATACACACACTCATGCGCACACGTACATGATTACATATACACAAACACTTACTTGAGACTCGGAGCTGTACAGGATGGTTTTGTGCTCAAAGTTGAAGCCCAGAGTCATTGGTTGGCCCCATGCAGCCAAAGCCACTCTGCTGCACCGATAGAGGGGAGTAAGTCAGCAAGGTGGGTGTCCGGGGTGTGAGGGTGTGTGTGGGTGTGTGACGGGGAGAGCGGGTTTGGTGTAGCAGGAGGCAGGTGTAGGAGATGTGTAGGTGTAGGTGAGAGGGGGGGGAGAGTGTGTAGGTGTGGGTGAGAGGGGGGGAGGGAGAAATTGAGAGAGAGGGTGTAGCAGGAGGTAGGTGCGTGTAGGGGGAGATGTGTTGGTGTACGGGTGAGGGGAGATGGAGGGGGGGGGAGGTTAGGAGGTGAAGGTTTGTGTGTGTGTGTGTGTGTGTGTGTGGAGAGGGCGGGGAAGGGGGGGGTAAAAAAATAAAATCCTCCCGATTTGTTTACAGCATTCTAAACAATCAATCAACACCATTCTTCATGCATGAATGCACGCACTTGTCAGTGTCCAATGTGCAAGTCACAGCCAGACCAAAGGAGCCCTTGGCACTCTTCATGAAGCGGCAGGTCGAGCGGTATATGTCAGCATGAAGGAAGTTCTCCAAGGTCGCTTCCGCAAGGCCCTGCAAGATATGTGAAGCAGGGCGCTAGACCATTAGGCATACTGAAAAGGCAACTGGAGGTGTCATTTTAGGGAATTTTAAGTATGTATACCCTGATAGCAGGCTACCCTGCCACTATTGGGGGGGCAATGTTGTAGGAAGCCTATACCCAGCTAGTAGGCTACCCTGCCACCCTTGGGGGACAAAACGCTTAAAATATTAAGGTTATAACCCATTTATATGTGGCACTGTGTAAAATGAATAGTGTCACTCCATACATATGTATTGCAGAGCCCTCCTGTGATAAGGAGTGGAGAGGAGTGTGTGTGTGTGTGTGGGGGGGGGGGGGGGGGGG
>JACBWV010000678.1:1118837-1254049 GCA_013435795.1 Chlamydomonas sp. ICE-L | reverse complement strand
TTAGCCATATGATGCGTCATCATTTCATACACTATTCCGTAGATCATCGGGTACTTAATAATGTTCTGGAGTAACATGGATTCATTATGTATGGTGTGCCTCAGTTTAAGCCTGTTATATTTGTGTTAATAACTCATTACTCATCGACTTTGTCGGACTGTAAGGTTCTTCATTAACGCCACGCCATGTAAGCGATAAGTTTATCGGATAGTGGATGTTTGACAAGTAGTCACGCTGTAGTTGCTCGATGTATAGCCACTATCGCCGATCAGAACTGGTGTATGGCACGACCTAGCACGTGGCGGCTTCTTGTTCTATACTCAACGTAATTAGTTGCCCAGCTACATGGCCTGCATGCGCTCGCAGAGAGATGAGCGCACCTTGCCGAAGTATGTGAACGCCCCCGTGCGCAGTGGGCATGTGGATGCATACACTACACGACTCTCATCTCCAAGCTTTTATCCTACACCCAAGCCGCGCCCACCTCACGCTTTCACTTGTTGTCGCCACCTATCCCCTAGCCGTAGGCTACAATGAGTTATACACAAGCTATGACTTCCCTTTAGTTATCGCTAGTACTACTGGGACTGCATCTCTGGAACCGACGGCATGGGAGGGGCATGGGTCCAGATAAATGAGTGCGAATGACTGAGAGAAATGAGCAGGAATCTGGTGATCGCTGCGTGTGGGAGTTTCGTTGGGGGGATACGCATGGGCATGGCCAGCTCGCAGTAAGGCAATGAGCCAGCCCGGGGGTACAACCCTCTATCCGTACATCGCAAATAAATACATACATCGCTCCATCCACCCCTTCCCCCACCCTTGCACTAAAGGGCAAGCAAAAGTCCTCACACGCACAAGACCGCAACCATTTAGTCCCAAAAACAAGAGGAACGTAGAAATCACAAAAAAGCCCAATCCCTATGTGAAACAACAACACCTACCAGAGTAACCTACAACAACCCTCAAAGCTACACCAGATGGACTCACCCCACACCTCCCTCTCCCATACCCCAACCACGTCACATCCCATGGTCTCCACACACCATTCCCTTCTCCCAAACCCCACACCTCCCACCAGTCTGTCCCCCCACCCATCCCTCTCCCAACCCCACCCTCCCCATACCTCTGTCTCACCCACCCCTCCCTATCCCCTACCACAACCCTCCCCATCCTCTGTCTCCCCCACCCCTCCCTCTCCTACCCCCACCCTCCCCATACCTCTGTCTCCCCACCCTCCCTCTCCCCTACCCCACCCGCCCCATCCCTCTGTCTCCCCACCCTCCCTCCATACAAATACCTACATGGTGCACAAACCAGAACGCCATCCATTGTTGACAAGAGGATCAGGTTGGTCAAACGCTGACCAGTAGGTCTGGTTGATAGCGGCAAAGTTTACCAGAACATCCAACGGGTCCGAATCCTTCTTTAGGATTGGAATCATCACGTTTCTGGCAGGTGTGACAGGGTAGTAGGGGGTGGGGTGTGTGAGGGGGCAGGAGCGTGGTGTGGATTCCAGATGGAATGAATGTTAGGAAAGTTTAGGAAGACAGACTTCCCCAAATCACAACAAACAAAGAAATGCATGGGAAGTGGGTCCCACGGACATAGGTAAATGGCAGTGATTCTTTTTCAAATATGAAAGTGGGGTTTTCCTAGCTTTATGGTTTTAGACCTCCTCCAGGGACAGCGTGGTTTTATAGCTTTTTTAGTTTTTTGGGGCCATTTGGGGCAAAAAATAAATACACTTTTTTGTTTACTTTTTTATAGCGACAATTTCTCCAAAACGGTGTCAAAACTAGCGATCGCTATATATAGCGGAAAACATATCCCTGATACATGGATCTCTTGAACTGCTGAAAACAAAATAATGAGAATGCCTGGCAGTGCTACCGTCCTGACTGTTCCACGCATAAAGTAACATATCAGCCCAGAAACAAACAAACATAACACATACATACAAACACACATAAACGCAAGTACCAAAACATACACGTGCACACATATACGGACTCGCATTACGGACTCGCATGCAGACATACACACACACACATACACGCATGCAGACACATATGCAGACTCACATGCAGACATACACACATACACACACTCATGCGCACACGTACATGATTACATATACACAAACACTTACTTGAGACTCGGAGCTGTACAGGATGGTTTTGTGCTCAAAGTTGAAGCCCAGAGTCATTGGTTGGCCCCATGCAGCCAAAGCCACTCTGCTGCACCGATAGAGGGGAGTAAGTCAGCAAGGTGGGTGTCCGGGGTGTGAGGGTGTGTGTGGGGTGTGTGACGGGGAGAGCGGGTTTGTGTTGTAGCAGGAGGCAGGTGTAGGAGATGTGTAGGTGTAGGTGAGAGGGGGGGGAGAGTGTGTAGGTGTGGGTGAGAGGGGGGGAGGGAGAAATTGAGAGAGAGGGTTTTGTAGCAGGAGGTAGGTGCGTGTACGGGGGAGAGTGTTGGTGTACGGGTTGAGGGGAGTGGAGGAGGGATGGAGGTGGGGGGGAGGTTAGGAGGTGAAGGTTTGTGTGTGTGTGTGTGCTGTGGTGTGTGGAGGGAGGGCGGGGAAGGGGGGGGTTAAAAAAATAAATCCTCCCGATTTGTTTACAGCATTCTAAACAATCAATCAACACCATTCTTCATGCATGAATGCACGCACTTGTCAGTGTCCAATGTGCAAGTCACAGCCAGACCAAAGGAGCCCTTGGCACTCTTCATGAAGCGGCAGGTCGAGCGGTATATGTCAGCATGAAGGAAGTTCTCCAAGGTCGCTTCCGCAAGGCCCTGCAAGATATGTGAAGCAGGGCGCTACTAGACCATTAGGCATACTGAAAAGGCAACTGGAGGTGTCATTTTAGGGAATTTTAAGTATGTATACCCTGATAGCAGGCTACCCTGCCACTATTGGGGGGGCAATGTTGTAGGAAGCCTATACCCAGCTAGTAGGCTACCCTGCCACCCTTGGGGGACAAAACGCTTAAAATATTAAGGTTATAACCCATTTATATGTGGCACTGTGTAAAATGAATAGTGTCACTCCATACATATGTATTGCAGAGCCCTCCTGTGATAAGGAGTGGAGTGGAGTGTGTGTGTGTGTGTGGGGGGGGGGGGGGGGGGGGGGGGGGGGGGGTTCTGTCTGTACTTTCGGTTTGAACCATATATTGACATTCTTAGTTATTGTGGTTAGGCAAGCCCATTCCGCCTATGTGGGTACCCCTGCACCCGCTGGACTGTAACATACATGCTAGATACACCGATGAATAGTTATGGGTGGGTCCGCCTCCTTCACCTTCCTGCCATATTTATAATTGAATTCATCTTCACCTGCGATCATACCCAACTACTCGACAGCTGGTCAGATGTCATCGTGTATGCAATTGTACTCTACTTCACCACCCCACCACATTCAAACACGGGCTTGCTCACCGTGCAGTCTGTCACCATCCTCTTCCACGACATGTTGCCCTTGCCCTGTTGGCCCTTCTTAGCAAGATGCTCCTTCATCACAACTGCCAGCTTTGGGATGAGCGTGAGGCGGAGGGACTGACCAGCTGCCAGCACCCTCTGCATCAACGCACCCTCTGTCCCATGGCTCACTAGGAGGGGCAAGGGACAACCATAAGGAGTCAAATTTGGTGGAGTCAGGCGAGAGGCAACATGACTTTATAAATTGGGGAAGAGAGGACCTTTGGGGGTCTGGAACATAATTGAACTATTCACACGGCCACTCAAACCATTCACCCACATGCAAATGGCAATGAAAAGTTACAAAAGCCCATCCTTACATAGTTATATCTGTGAACACAGGTTGCTGCTGATCAGGAGCATGCTATCATCTTGGATTCATGAATATTTCATCATACTTTTGCCATCCGCAATACGAGCTTCTTACAATCATACCATCATCATATTCGACGTTTGTAAAGTCCAGGTGTAGACCAAATAGGCTAAAGGGGCTTGAGAAACCATGACAGGAGGGGCTTTAGTGAAAATACTGATGAACTGAACCCCAAACAATCTTACTGCCATATCCACTCTATTATCATTCAGTCATATAATCATCATTCATTCGTGATTCAATGTGGGTGCCCCCCCTCAGACTCACCGTATTTTGTAACGCCGTTGTTGAGTTTCTCGGCTTCAACTTGGTTGTCACAGTGTTCAGACTTGAGGTCCCGGACGTCCGACAACCACGCCAGCATCTCTTTCTCCATCAGAGCGGCCAGTTCCTGCAAGGTCAGTGTCAAGTCTCAAGTTTCAATTGCCAAGGTCAAGTGTCAAGTGCCAATGTCAAGTGTCAAGTTCCAAGGTCAAGTGTAAAGTGCCAATTGTAAAAGTCACGTGTCAATTACCAAGTGTCTAGGTCAAGTGCCAAGTTTCAAATGCGAAGTGTCAAGTGTCAAGTGTCAAGTTCAAGGACCATCCCCCCCCTCCTCCTGAATGCATCCTCCCATCCCTAGCTCCCCCTTTATTTTCTACATCTGCTTACCACCATCTCCCCCTCCTCCCAAAGGCCCCCCCCTCCTCCCAAAGGCCCCTTCCTCCTCCCAAGAGTCCCCCCCCTCCACCCAAAGCCCCCCCACCCTCCTCTCCCAAAGGCCCCCCTCCTCCAGATAAGGCGCACCCTCCCCCCTCCTCCCACTTCGGTCGACCCCCTCCCCCTCCTCCCAAAGGTCTACCCCCTTCCCCCTCCCTCCAACACACACCCCCTCCCCCTCTTCCCAAGCAAAGGCATCCCCCCAGAACTCACTCCCATAGTCCCACTCTTTCTACACTACATATATACTAACCATCGCTCATTGCGTTACACAAACCTGACATAAATCAGGCCTGCATCGCCATTGTTGCTTTGTTACTCAGCCTAGAGTTCAAACAGAAAACAATGCTGGTATGAACACTACTACACCACACTCCAGAGGTAGGCCAAATAGGTGAAAGGGAAGGAAAAAAAACTGGCTAGTTCCAACCTGGAGATCAACAGCTGTTGGTGCCTTTCGAGCAGCGTTCATCCCCGACTCCTCATCTGCATGGGCCGCCCCATTCTCCTGTGTCACCTCTGACCACAGGCAGTCAGATGTGTCATAGAAAGCAAGGCGGAGAGAGGCGTAAAACCTCCCTTGGGTACGCAGCTACTCCATCATGCCTGCAGTCGTCATCAAATGTGTGTGTGCATGTTTCAGTCTAGGGGTATATCTCCTTCAATGGATTATTTAACGTATTGCTGTGTGTATTGTGCAACATATTCCTATGCATATTGTTAGTTTGTCTGATCGTCACTAACAGGTGCCTGATCGTCACCTTCAACTCCTCTATGCATCCCACCCAATCAGCCAAACCCCAACCTTGATAATTCCAACATTGGCCATAAACTCCCCAACTCAACTCAACCCCCAAATTACCTCTCCCCACACATGCTCCCAACCTGCAACCTCCAACCCCACAACAAACTCCTCAACACACATGCTACCAAATACAACCAGCCAATCATCCTACCAACTTGCAACCTGCAATCACCTGACCAACATGCAACTATGGCTGGGTCAAACCACAATAATCCAATTAACCACCCAATCAACATGCAACTATAGTTGCTATGGACAAAACACATACATGCAATTAACCAACCACAACCAACATGCAACCAATCAACCAACCACAACCAATCAACCAACCTGCTACCATTGCCGAGTCACACTGGGCTTGGGGAGGCCTGGCCAACACGTGTGTAAGGAAGTGTTCAACATCATGGTGGGTCCTGTACTGCCCCAGCAGGTTGCAAAAGTCAAAGTCACCTGCAGTGAGGACAGGTGCGATTATGTGTTACAAGCATGCTAGTCACCTGCAGTGAGGACAGGTGCGATTATGTGTTACAAGCATGCTAGTCACCTGCAGTGAGGACAGGTGCGATTATGTGTTACAAGCATGCTAGTCACCTGCAGTGAGGACAGGTGCGATTATGTGTTACAAGCATGCTAGTCACCTGCAGTGAGGACAGGTGCGATTATGTGTTACAAGCATGCTAGTTACCTGTGTGTATGTGTGTTGCATGCATGCAGGTTTAATGTGTGTGTGTGTGTTACATGCATGCAGGTTGAATGTGTGTGTGTGTGTTACATGCATGCAGGTTACATGTGTGTATGTGTAAGTTACATGCATGCAGGTTAAATATGGGTGTTTGTGTTACATGCATGCAGGTTAAATGTGGGTGTGGGGGTCACATGCATGCAGTTTACCTGAGTGTATGTGAGTTACATGCACGCAGGTTACCTTTGTGAGTGTGTATGTGTGTAACATCCATGCAGGTAACCTTAGTGTGCATGTGGGTAAACCCCTCGTGGGTAAACCCACGAGTTAAAGCAAGGTGTGTATGCATGTCATATGGCAGGGGTAACTAAACAGGCTAATGGGCCTGTCCAACCTTGAACATCCGAGATAAATTCCAGATTATCTGGAGGGGTCGATTAAAACAAACACTGTGAAAGCAAAAAACAGCGCTTTTCACAATTGTGGGTAATCCTGAGTCCAAGTATTTCATCCTGTCACACCAGTTGCTGCTCACTGCCAACACTCCCAACCCTCCAAATGATTAAAACAAACACTGTAAAATAAAATACAAAATTTAGCTCTCTTCACCATTGTGGGTAATCCAGAGGCCAAATGTCTCATCCTGTCGAACCAAGCGCTGCTCACTGCCAACACTCTCAACTCTCCAGATTCCCTCAGTGGTCTCCGGGGTCCTATATTCAGGGTGGTGGTTGGGTGGTTAGGTGGTTAGGTGAATGGTTGTTTGGGTTGGTGGGTTATGGTCATGGCGGTGGTGGTGGTGTGTGTGTATGTGTGTGTGTGTGTAATCCAAAGGCCAAAAATGTCTCATCCTGTCGAACCAGATGCTGCTCACAGCCAACACTCTCAACCCTTCGAATGCCCTCGGTGGCCTCAGAGGTCCTAAATACAAGCGTGAGTGGCATGGGGGGGGGCCCATTGGGGGGAGGGGGGGGGGGGGGGGGGGTCAGGATGGACTGTCCAAGATAGACGGATGGGTCATCTGGTGTGTGTGTCTTGAGTATTTATTGGGTGTGTTGAGTGGTTTGTGAGTGTGTTGATTGGTGGTCCATCTTAACCTTGTGTTGGAGGTAGAAGCTGATTAGGTGGGCAATGGGATCAGAAGGACCATGCAAATCAAGCTATACATGTTGTGTACACTCCATGTCACAAAGAAATATTGAAATGTAGGCGGTTCATACATTGGTGTGCAGGAACTGAATAAGAACAAAACTTGATATAGCCTGGTGCCGTTACTACACAAAGATATTATATTTAGGTGTCTAGCCTGTAACAGGGATATAACATGTTAAATGTGCATGGCCATTAAAAAAAACAGCACAGGGTTTGGGGATGTTTATCCAGAAAAAAAACAGTGGTACATTAATGAGACTTGCAACTACAAATAACAGGCCTTAGTTGGGATTTTCGTTCTCACCACTGATGGGGATGGCTCTCGCTCTCTGTGGCAATAGAGGAGGTAGCGAAGCGTGTGTGTCCACAAAAGATGCCATGAGGGGCACCTCCCACACCAGGTCTTTGCCCTCTCAGGATGGCCTTCTGACTCAGAGCCATGTTCAACTTGGAAGAGAGTACCTGGGACAAGTTGTCCCTCTTACCAGGAGCACTGCGTGAGGCTACGCCATGAACCTGTGGCCGGTTGCCTCCCATGCTTGCCTTGCCTCCCACCATGGCCACCACGCCTCCGGACTGAGCCCCCCTTTGCATGCAGATCGCAACCTGCAGTGCATGGGTAGAGCACTCAACTTGAATGTGGTGAGCTTGGATGGGGGGAGCTTGCTGTGGATGGGTGAGCACTCAGCTTAGATGTGGTGAGCTTGGATGTGTGAACACTCAGCCTAGATGTGTGAACACTCAGCCTAGATGTGTGTCTTGGGGGATAAAGGTGTCGGCTGGTTGGTTTGTTAATTGGTCTCTGTTTTGCTTGACTTGTTTCAATTTATTACTTTCAATGTGTAAAAACAGTACCACCTGATGGGGTCAAAAAGGTTGAAATATATATTGAAAGGTGGGCTGGGCGGGGGTAGGTGGGGGTAGGTGGGAGGGTGGGTGGGTTGCTTGCCGATACACTTCGATCGAATTTCAAAGTGAAAATACTCACCCAGTGAAAGTTGAAAATACCTTGAAAACAGTTGAGAAGGGTCTGAAGGGGGTGGGGGGGTGGGGGGGGGGGGGCTACCTGTGTCCGAAGAACCCTCGCATAATCCACTGCTGATTCTGCCACGCTTGCAATCAGCATTCCCAGATTTCCACAGAAGAAGGTGGTACCATGTAGGAGCGCCGCTTCTTGGACAACACGGGCTTGGCCAGCAACAATGTCGCTTACAGAGTCCCTGTGGGGAGAAAGCAGCAGCAGGTCCGATGAAATAGCTGACAAGGCCACGAGCCAAGCGGCTGACAAGGCTCCGAGTTGCAAAGCCATAGGGTAGAAAATGAAGCCGTCGTACACCACTGGGTCGAGGGGAGCTAGGACATGGAGGAACCCGTGGAAGGTTCCGGAGAGAAGCAAGGCCAGTAAGGTGCTGAGGATCCAGCCCGCATGCCGGATGATGTCGTCAACTTCAGGGTGGGAGGTCGAGGTCAGACCAGATAGGTGGTGAGCACCAGGGATGTGGATGTGGACGTTGACTTGGGGGGGGGTGATTCTTGGTCGGCCAGTGAGAAGATAGAGAGGAAGAAATGCTAGAGCTCTCAGGGAGAAAAAGTCTGCACAAATGAATGAAAGGGGAGATGTGGTTTGCAGACTCGAATTGGAGTCGGATAGATTATTTGTGGGGGGTCATGGCCAGGGCCATGGCCTCAAAAATATGAAGAACCATAGGAACCAAATACGCCCAAGTTATGTAGCAAACATACAGCTCTATATGTGATTTGACTTAGGGGGGCAACCCTTCTGTCACTGTTTTTTTGTCGGCAACAAGCAGCAACATCTAAGCAGCTGCCTGAGCCCCTGTGAACAATCTCCACTAGAATTCAGCATCTGCTGTTGAGAAAATCGAAACTATATCCAACCTTGGGTTCCCAACCCAATGTATGTGCTCGGATTATGGTTCGTCAAATATAAGCACGACATTAATTACGTCGCAACCCCCCACCTGACATTGTAACGTGTGTGGTCTGATCTGCAGAAGCACCTCCCCGACGACCCCCTGACCCGCAGGTCTGCAGTTGGGCAATGTGGGCGGTAATTGAGTGGGCGCACTCGTGTAGGCACACCAGGAATGGGCAGAGAAACCACAAGATAGCGAGGCTCTGGAGCCACAGCACCACACCATACTCTGGCAAGCCGGCATGGGCAGCTGCAAGCGTAGCCGGCAGTATGACACTGAATTCCATCCGGTATAGGGCCGCGAGTGCTACTGTCAGCTGTCCAGCACGGCCTGTTAACAAGTGTTGGGGTGGGCAGGAAATCATGGAGGTGGCCGTCCACGTCAGAGGAAGATGCGTGCGTGGCAAAGTGCGGGCGTTGACCAACAATTATCTTCACGAACGATCGCATTTGTGCTGACATAGCAAGGCGATGAAATGAGCATTCGTCAACCCAGGCTTATCAAAGCTTCTGGTTGGATATCACGGGGAGGGAAGGGCAGGCGTGGGGGAAGGAAGCGAAGGTACCTCGCAGTAGGCACGGAACTCACTATGCAGTAGATCCCGCAGCAGCTATGGCGCCTCCGAAGTTGCTGAAGTTGCTTAAGTTTGCTTTCACAAACCTGGGGAGAAGTGGATGAAATCGTTACCCTCACAAATAGGAAGATGGACCCGTAGAAGAGAGCGACTACAATATATAGTAGGGGCGGCCCTGCGGCTAGGTGTTGTTATTGTTATTGTTGTTGTTGTTGTTGTTGTTGTTGTTGTTGTTGTGGTTGTTTAAAGTCAGGGCAGCTACCTAGAAGCTTCAATTTGTAGCACAACAGACACGTCCGAAGTTCGGACTCCGGCACGGAAAAGCACTTTAGCCACGTGTTGTACGCACGCCTGGTGTGGTACGTACAACACGTGCCTACTTTAGCCACGTGTAGTACGTACTGACCGGCTTCAACACCTCCAGACTCTATCTTATCTGAGGCCAGCAAGTAAGCAACTGTCAAAATAACCCAGCGCGCAGAAACCGCAGGCCATAACGCAGAAAGAGCAGAATGTGACGGTTACCAAACAAGTATTATGCAGCCTTGCAAGCGACGCGGGAATTGGCGGAGAGTGTCGGGACGACAGGTGGCAACGATGGAGCTGAACGAAGCCACGTTATTATTACGTACTAGCTGTGAACTCTAGTTATGACACAGTTGGCAGTGGGGCAGACGTCTCAGTCGTAGGTCGGGCGGTCGGACGGACGGACGCAAAGACGGACAACAGGGTGAATCTGGGGGCTCTCGCAGGCACGCCGAGGGGGTTTACTATATTGGGCTCTAAGAGCGCGCGATCTAGCGCGCCAGACCGCCTGGACCTGGACCTGGAATATACGTACGCATAAGGCATACGTGGGAAGGTACGAAGCACATTGCCGTAGCACTGAGTCACTACTACAAAACAGGGGCAGGGGCTGGGGAGCACCTGGCGTGTGCCTTGCGTGTGCGTGCGCCTGAATTATAGTATTTATAGTATTATCAACTACATGTAAACATAAATCTCTTTTACATCCCTTATCACCAGGTGCGCGACGAAGCCTATACAGGTTGGCTGCCTCGGCAGTGCAATGCGTAGTCTTGACCGATTGATGTACGCGCATCGTCTCCCAAGGGCGATCATTGGGCCAGCCGGTGTGAATATTAGCCCGACACGTCATATCTTCATCCTGGCTCCTAAGCTGTTGATCCCTGATTCCCTGTGCAGACCAAATTCTGCAAAGATGTCTGCCCCAGCTGTGTTTTCCACCGACGAGAGGATTGGGTCCCTCATGGACCAGTCGATCACCAGGCACATGATGTCTACCCTTACTGACCAGGGGGGAAAGATCTGTGCCGAGTACGTGTGGATCGGTGGAAATGGAGGTGACGTGAGGTCCAAGGGCAGGTGCGACTTCTTTAATTCCTGGAACCTGGGATGCGTCCAGGATTCCTAGTCGTGTCAATCACTGCTCTCTGCCTAAGCTGGCTTTGTCTAGGCAGTCGGAACAATGCGCACCTGATGTTTGCTTTGTTCGTATTGTTGTCGCAAAGGCCCTAGCTGTCGGAAACCTGGCTTCGGCTGCCAATCATGAGTCACCTTTCGCTTTGACAGATCGATCTCTCGCAGCATGACTCCAGCATGTTTCAACTCCAATTTCCTCATTTCTCGCGATGCGCTTACTTATTGTCGCTTAAGACCCCCTTAGGAGCCTGATAGGGCTACAGGTCTACCCGTGTCTGCTTTCTGCTTGGGTCTGCCATTCAGTGTCCGCTGTTGTGCTCTTGTATATCATGTAGCAAATTGTTCCATTTCACTGCGCGCCTCCCGCAGGACCCTGGACAAGATGCCCGAGAAGCCCGAGGTAAGCTTCTGCCTGTTCCAGCGTGCGTATCTCTCCCTTCGTCCTAGATTGCTCCATTCGTATCTGCAACTGTCATCCATCATATTTCGTTCTTGGGTCTGCCTTTGCACCCGGTGAGACGCTGGGAAAGTGGAAGCAGCCATTCGAGATAACGGCGTCTCTCTTGTGTTGATGCCTCCATGTCCATGCAAAAATGCGTGCCCCACGGATTGATCCTCCCTTGTAAACACTTTCTGGAGCTCATGCCCACCCCTCCCATGCCTTCCCTACCTCTCTACCAACTACCCACCCATGATCTGGCCTGAAGCAAGCCATGTTCTCCCCACCTCACCATGCAAAGCTGGTTAGCAAAAATGTCTACTGTGGCAGGGTCTCAAGCACGCCATGGCCCCCCCCCCCCCCCCCCCCCCCCCCCCCCACACACACACACACACACACACACACACACACACACACCACACACACACACACCACACACATCACCACCACCAAGCACTGCTGATCAGCAGCTATAACTGCTGTTCAGCTATAACTGCTGTTGCCCTTTCCCACATTCCTCCTGCCATCCCCTGCTCCCCCACAGGATCTCCCCATGTGGAACTATGATGGATCCTCAACTGGCCAGGCCCCCGGCCCAACCGACTCTGAGGTGATTCCAGGACCAATATATACATACTGTTTGCAATTGTCATATGCATTCCTCATTTTCACATTAAGATTCCTGTAGATCTGATGAGAGTGTAACAATCTGCATCAGTCCAATGGACCCAAATGCTTGTTGGCATCCATTTCTGAAGTAGTTTGTTGCAAGAGGTACCATCCCTCATGTTCTCTAGCAACACTCATAACTGAGCATGAATGAGAAGGTGTCGCCTGCCACGAATCCCTGCCTTCCGGTAGTGGGCAGTATTTGTTGGGAATTCAGAGGAACAGCCCGGGTACATATTAATTATTGTGGATTATACCAACCTGGAAGCCTGAGGGGCCAGAGCTGTTATGTTCAATTTCACTAGTTTCATCTTGCATGTTGCACGTATCTGGACTAGTGGCAACTTTCCTGCATCATTGATTGGATTCTTTCTTATACTCACTAGACAGGTTGCATCAGGATAGATAGACTGTCCTTCCTGCCTTGTCCCTAAAACAGAAGGTGAAGGTCCCCCACCCCATGTATGCCATTGTGAAAAACTGCTCATTAGAGGGTGTGCGTAGGAATGGCCCCATGCGCATTATTACCTACCCATGTAATTGCATGTGCATGACTTCCTGTCACCATTGTGTGCATGACTGTTTTCACATTACCAGGTGCACATGTCTACCCTAACCCTAACCCAGTGTTTTCATGGGACTTGTAGCTCTATCCTACACAGAGGTGCACACAGCTCTCACCAACACGTTATTAGGCTCCATCCTACCTGTCCCCATAACCAACTCATCCCACGTGTACCTGCATCCCACCACCTTACCCCGCCAGTCCCTCGTCCGCTGCAGGTCTACCTGGTTGCCCGTGCCATCTACAAGGACCCTTTCCGTGGCGGTGACAACATCCTAGTCATGTGCGACACCTACGAGCCCCCCCGGATCATGCCAGACGGCTCAGTGAAGGACATCACCCCCATCCCCACCAACACCCGACACGCCGCTGCTGAGATCATGAAGAGGGCTGAGGATGAGGAGCCCTGGTTTGGAATTGAGCAGGAGTATACCCTCCTGAATGCCCTAACCAAGTGGCCTCTTGGCTGGCCCAAGGGTGGCTACCCTGCCCCTCAGGGACCTTATTACTGCGCTGCTGGTGCTGGTCTCTCCATTGCCCGTGACATCTGCGAGGTCCACTACAGGTACTGTGGCAATTATTCCCCTTGCGCACACAATTATCATGTATGCACAGGTGTTTTGCATGCACAATGTTATGTCTAGGAATTAGACAAAAATAATTCGAAGTCACCAACATGGGTTTTCCCCACCACCACCCCTCAAGGACCTGCATGATCCCCTACTTTCCCCTAATTCGTACTGCCCCTCACCCCTCCTGACACTCTCTCCCTCTCTCTCTCTCTCTCTCTCTCTCTCTCTCTCTCTCTCTCTCTTTCTCTCTCTCTCTCTCTCCTGAACCACACTACCTCGCCACTTTCCATCCCTGGAATGCTTCTGACCCCCCACCACCCCACCTGCCCTCTCCCTCCCTCCCCTACCTTCCCTGCACTGCTCCCGACCCCCGCCCCTCTACAGCCCCTCCACCTTTGCACAGATTCTCACCCAAAAGGTTTAAATAATTAAAACGGAACAAACACAATTTGTCAACAAGCTTCACCCTTACCTCCCTCTGCCAACCCCACAGGTGCTGTCTGTATGCCGGAATTGCCATCTCAGGTGTCAACGGTGAGGTGCTGCCCTCTCAATGGGAATACCAGGTGGGACCCGTCATTGGCATTGCGGGTGGCGACCAGCTGTGGATGTCCAGGTACATTCTACATCGCATTTGCGAGATGTATAACGTTGAGTGCACCTTTGACCCCAAGCCTATCCCAGGTGACTGGAACGGAGCTGGTGGACACGTCAACTACTCAACTAACGGAACGCGCAAGGAAGGCACTGGATGGGAGGTCATTCAGGAGCACTGTGCTAAGCTTGGGAAGAGGCATGCTATCCACATTGCCGCGTACGGTGGGTAGGTTGAAGTCATCATAAGTACTTATGTAAATAGTTGACAAAAGGGGGGAGGTAATGCCAAAAATGACACATGCATCAGGCCAACCATGCGCGTGGACTCACGACCATTGCCACCATCACCCCTCCCAAATCCACGTACGTAAAACCCTGCTCCCTCCCCTCCTCTTTCCCCCTCGTATTACCCTCCTGTCCAACCCTTGCACTACCCGTGTACCCTCTTGGTTACTGAATTTTACCCTTTTTTACACTTTCAACTTGTGTGACCCTTGTTCCACCCTCAGGTGAAGGTAACGAGCGCCGCATGACAGGCATGCACGAGACCTCTAACATGGAGAACTTTGCTTGGGGAGTTGGTAACCGTGCGTGCTCTATCCGCGTTGGCCGAATGGTTCCAGTCGACAAGTGCGGCTACTACGAGGATCGCCGCCCCGCTTCCAACTTGGACCCCTACGTAGTAAGTGCTGATAAGTAATTAAATGTATTGGTTGAATTATTTGATGAATTGCTTTAGACCTACGTTGATACTGTGGAGATTGTAGCCTCCCTTCAACCCCTATTTGGATTGCAGCTGGTGGGGAGATGTGTGGGCGTGCGGCTGCTGATGCTTAGTGTGTGTTGTTCTCCCCACTGTTTGTTTAATCAATAGGCTTGTTAAATATAAGTTGCTCAAAGTGGTCCATGCCTTGTTTAGTATTGACTGGTCTGTGGGTAGCCATTGCTGTGCCATAGATATAAGGTAGGATTGCTGGTAGCACTACACCAGTCTAGGTACTTCAGTGTAATGCTGTTGTGGGTTTGACAGAAACTTCACCAGAAGTTGGAGAAGCAGAAGACTTGTGTGTGTGAGGTGTTTCACAATTGGTTTGCATTCAATTGTTGTATGGATGCCAATAAATGCCTGTTCACCAGGTATTATAGAGCCTAATACCTTCCACATTGGTTTATGAATGTTGCTAAATTTTTGTATAGAGAAATATTGGTTCACGAATGTTACTAAATTTGTATCTGTAATTTTGTACCTTCAGGTCACCAAGCTCCTGGTCGAGACAACCCTGCTGCTGTAAACTAAGCACCTCACTGCTGCTACTTGGGCGGGTAGACTAATCTTTTACACCGTGCTGCTGTGAACTAAGAAGCTCGCTGCTGCTACTTCAATGGACCTTTTTTAATAGGGGAGATGTAGGACTGGGTGACTGTTTGTAGAAAATTCTCCTGCTGGAGCATTGGATGCAGGGTACTACTAAGCGTGCGCGGCAGTGCAGCACTGCGCTGCCTTTTTGAGGCCCCCCTCTGCGCATCTCGAGCAGTTATGCTCGAGATGGGCAGAGGGGGGCCTCGAACAGGGGGTTTTCAACCCCCTATGCATGCGGCAGGTAGTTATTACACTAAGTGCACTAAAAAGCTGGACCATTTGACGATAGTGCGCTTAAAGCGCCGACCAATTTAGCAAGAAGTAGTACCCAGATTTGATGCTGTCGATTTCGGGGGGGTGCCAAAAAAATAAACACCTGCTGTGTTGTGTTAAGGGGGTTGCATTACGCCACAGCTGGGGAAAGTCACCATGGCAGGCATAGTAAGTAACACCCTCCAGACGGTACGGACATCTTCATGCGACGTGTGGAAATAATGCTGATACATGAGGCAATATATTCTCTGTACAGCTTAAGAGATGAGTCTGCAACGGCACAAAGGGGTTTGCTATATAGGAAACATGAGACTTTCTTGACGGTGGAAATACTGTAGGCAGTCTTTAAGAATTTGGGACTACTGTACATTATTTGTGTCTGCATGAACGATGCTCAGATGTAACATTTTAGAAGATTGAGTACCAAATATCTGACTTCCAGATTTGCTCCCTTGTTGCTCCCTCCCCGAGGAGTATTGTGTCGTGCACACCAGGGGTGTTTAGGAGGGCCCCCACCTCTGCGTCCCGAGACGCAACTAATATTACAGCTTGTGTACTTGTATACTGTTACGCAACCAACCCATCGCAGATGTAACGGACCCTCCAATCCTTTCAACTCATGGGCTACATAACATGTAACCGCCTCCTGCGTTCTTAATACCGAACACGCCTTTAGTATTCAGTATTGGCATACTGGTATGTAATTTCCCCCCTAAAAGTGGGTCTCAGAAAAGCATGGCAAGACTAACTTGGCAAAGGGTGTCAGCATGAATTGCGGTGCTCTCACGCGTTTTATTACTTGGTGACTACTTCTGTACTTCCTTAGAACTATCGGCTCTGCCAGTACTGTGCCAGCTTCCCGTAGTGACAGCTTCCCGTAGACTGTGTCATCCTTGAGTGACTCAGTGACAGCTTCCTGTTAGCTGCGTCACCGGTCTAGCCTGTACCCTGTTAGGTTCCTGGCTGCCGCCCCCTTTCACCACTGGTGCCCCTTGATGGGTCTCCTGTGCTTGTAATGCTATTCTCGTCTGCGTGTATAGATTGGCGCGTCTGTTCCGCTGCAACATCTCTGTCCACTCTTCGGAGTGTATTCTAGCTGATAAAGGGGTTTATGGCTTTAACTGTCTCAAGCTCAGACCTGAAATCCAGTTGGCAAAGGGTATTATATACAAAGCGCAGTTGTTTTTCAAGTGCGCTAAAGCGCTGGCCAATTTGGTCAATGGAATTACCCTGCTCCCACCCCCTTGCCCCACGTCTCCTTGTCATCTTACACCATGGCAACATCCACTTACACACTTAACCCCTCACACACACACACACAGGTGACACACTATGGCAACTCACCTCTTGTCTCACCCATCCCGCCCAGCACCTTACAACACATCCCAGCACCCACACTATATATACAACATCCTATCCCCGCTTTGGCGTCTCGGCACCACCTCCCTCTACACATTCCTCTGCACACATACAAACAACACCATCCAGGACACCACCGCCCTCCACACCCACTTTCTTTCCACAACGCCTACCCGCTACTGATACACAGCACAAATCTCCCTCAACCGCCTCACCCTCCTTGTAGTGTGTTCGCCGAGAACCTTATAGATGTCGATTGTTGAAAAATTGCTAGGAGGCTTCTGCGAGGGTTCGTAGAGTACCTGTGAGCCGAACACTTCAGGTTTTAGGGTTTGTTAGGATCTTCTGGATTATTCGGCAAGATTATATAAGTTGATGTTCGGATATTTCTAGAACTTGGAACATGTAACTTCTGACGCTGTAACAATCACTGGCTTCTGCCTGATCTGTAACGAGTCTTATAGTTCCTCGTTCCTTGTTCCCTTTGTCCCTTGACCCTTGCGCGTAACAATCGCTGGCTGTTGCCGGATCGTTACCCTACATTTGGTTTCGGAGCTGGATTCCTCACGTACCATGACTAGAGAATCATCTCCAGAGAGCCTAGCGTCTACTTCTGCGTCTGCGTCTGATCAACGTATTTCTGCTCTTAAGGCGAAGCCCACGGCTCTAAAAGAGGGAAAGCGTTCTTAGGACTCCTCGACGACTGGCAATTTCGCCTCGTATAGGAGCTCTTCCCCGGCTCAATGGAAACAAAACTGAGTATCTCGGGTCGGGATGGAGCAGCCCGGGACGCCGTGTCTCAGTCGGCAGTTTGCTCGGATACCCAGAACACCCAGGACCCAAGACACCCAGGACACTCGCGATTGTGGAATTGCTGGTACTACGTTTCCACAGATCGCCCACAGGACCAAGATTACCCCCGTTCTTCCAAGGCTTTAGAGACGTTCTTCTACCTCGGATCCCAAGGACTTCTGATTTGCTTTCGACTTTGTATCTCCTCAAGAATCCAAGATATCTTCCAATGATCCATGAACTTCATATACTCTGGATTACCCTTCGATGCCATCTTCCCCTTTGAGTGATTATCCTCAACCTTCAAAACAACCTAAGTATATCCATGATCCCAGCCCGGGAGCTTGAGGACGCTGGGAGCTGGAGAACGTGGAGTCGCAGGGTGCCTACGGGACCCTCAGAATATAGCAGTGTTATTTACTGCCGGACATCGGTGGAGTAGGCTTCGGCTTCTGCCGCAGGGCCATGGATCTACCGAGAGCTGCAAGTGACACTGGCCCAGGAACGACTTACAGCTGTCTCGTACGGGTTCATTTCGAGCATGCTGGTTAGTGAGTTGAAACTTGAGGCTTGTGTCTTCCCAATGGTTTGGAATCTATCGCTGTGCATTTGTCCATGCAATTCGAGCATGAGGTGGCTGAACTCGCGATTGCGTAGTTATTGCAGTTTGTGGGTTCGATCTTGTGCTCGTAATGCTATGGCTACGCACATATAGTTCGAGTTATTGCTAGAGCATAAGGACCATTCTGCATGCTAAGAACCTAGTATGCTCGCCCCTAGCCTGAGAAAGGGAAATGCAGATTCGCCCACGCGGTTCCGCATAGGCCTAGATTGCGTTCAAATTGAAGGAATTGAAGGATGTTGAGGTGTGCTTAGAGTTGCGGATTTCTGGCGTACCTTGGTGATGCACCTGGATACTGCCGGATGGGCCCGACTTGTGACTTTCGTTTGTGAGTACCTTGAATTCCCATTTGAGGAGAACAATGAGTATGGGCTGGATACGCCGGTGATGGTGATCATAGTTGCTGATCCCCAGGTGTCCGGGGAAAGGTGATTTTGCTGAGCATATACAGTTATTGCATAGCTTTGTGAAGTGTGAGACACATGTAGCCAAGGTGTACTTGGAATACATGCTTTTGCTCTTGCTTATGCTCATCCTGCTCGATTTGATGTGTCTTTCTAACCTAATGCTGAGGTGGAATGTCTAGATTATAGACTCTGAATTCTGAAATGGTTAGTCAAGAAATTAGCCCTTGAGTTTACTGTCCACCACATGTATATCTTCCATGTGTCACGCTTGATGTGTGAATATAAGTTGATTCACTCTAAGTTTACTGGTAGGCTATTTGCTCATAGGCAGAAGGCAGATAAAACATATTTGTTTTACATGAATTGAACATGAACGAATGAACACATAGTACCAAAGTTGTTTGTATTATATTTCTGAAGTTGTTCGCTTTGATATCCCTTAATTTTTCTCCCCGTGTCCTTATATTCTGTGAAGCTAGCTATGAGGACAGAGCTTTCTATAAGAGGAGGAGTATGTAGTGTGTTCGCCGAGAACCTTCTAGATGTCGATTGTTGAGAAATTGCTAGGAGGCTTCTGCGAGGGTTCGTAGAGTACCTGTGAGCCGAACACTTCAGGTTTTAGGGTTTGTTAGGACCTTCTGGATTATTCGGCAAGATTATATAAGTTGATGTTCGGATATTTCTAGAACTTGGAACATGTAACTTCTGACGCTGTAACAATCACTGGCTTCTGCCTGATCTGTAACGAGTCTTATAGTTCCTCGTTCCTTGTTCCCTTTGTCCCTTGACCCTTGCGCGTAACAATCGCTGGCTGTTGCCGGATCGTTACCCTACACTCCTCCTCAACAACCACCCCGATGCTGCCACACACAAGTGGGGCACCCTCCTCCCCCTTGCTACCCGCCGTATCCTCCTCCCCCATGACTGCATTGATCTTCCCCAACCCACATAATTCCTCCGCCCACAATGTGTTCACCCTAACACGCACCCCCAGCTGGTACCTCTTCCTCCGCCACCCCTTCCACCTGCCGCACTTAGGACACATCCACCCACGCCACCCCCTCTACCCAAGATACCTCTCCCCTACCAGTTGATACGTCCTCAAAATCACACGATCACTACAACGTACCGTCCTTTACCTCTCCTTTCTCCCTCCACCACGTCAGCGCTGTCAGTCAACACTAACAGTCCTAGACCTCTCCTCTATCCCTCCACCACATCCGCGACACCTCTTTCCTCTGCTTGCCTTCTTCCCCCCACCTCCTCTTTTCCCCTTCTTTCCCCCTCCACCACCCCCCTCCCGCCTCCCCCTTCCCCTCACACAACCATTCTCACCGATCTTCCCCCCTGCCTCCCCCCAACTCTCCACACCCCACCTCACCCTCTTTCCACTGCTCGTGTTCCCTCCCCCCTACCCTCGCGCCACTCCCTCCATTCCCCACGAGCCCGCCCCATCCTTCACCACATCCAGGCCACATCCCCCCACACCACTCCAACTCGACTCTCACCTTCCTTACCTGCCTTAATAGGGTCTTTGGCCCCCCCCCCCCCCCCCCCCCCCCCTTTCCCCCACCTCCTTCCAGTCTCCTCTCCCACCTCACCTTCAACCACCTCCCTTGCAATCCTGACATTGACATTCAACCCTTCCCAACGGCACTACAGTCGGCTCCCTCTCCCTCCCATGCCTCGCCTACACTCTAGCTGCACATCTCATGAAAGAACCTACCCAGGACGCCACAGCATGCTTTACTCGGGCTCTTTTGATGTTGCTGACCTCCTCCTATGCTACCCCAACCACCCGCCTCCCCATCCTTCTCTGCCTCATCAGCATACACAGCTGCCCTCACACTACCACCAACCACACTCCAACTCATCACCTTTCCACCCCCCTCGAAAAGTCTATCCGCTGGGCCATTGCTTCCACCTCATGAAAATTTCCCTCCACCAACCTTCTCCTCATCTCTTCCTGGATTGACTCCTCCGTTTCCATCTGGTTCTTCCACCCTTTCCTCCACATCCTCCACACTTTTCCACCCCGTACCACGCACCTGCGTCCCCCTTATCCCACTATCCTGCTCCACCTCAGCACCATCCCTCCCTCCGTCCTACTTTCCCCATTCACCTTGAATGTCTGCATCTCAACACGCTAGGCGACCTCCCCT
Organism: Chlamydomonas sp. ICE-L; assembly: GCA_013435795.1. Taxonomy (NCBI): domain Eukaryota; kingdom Viridiplantae; phylum Chlorophyta; class Chlorophyceae; order Chlamydomonadales; family Chlamydomonadaceae; genus Chlamydomonas; species Chlamydomonas sp. ICE-L. The sequence continues at coordinate 1,233,084 of JACBWV010000678.1, read as the reverse complement.
TCTCTCCCCTCCCCTCTATCCCTCCTCCCCCCTTCCCTTCCCATCCACCCTTTCTCCTCCTACACATCCCCAACATGGGGCCCTCCATCTTCATTCGCCCGCCTCCCTTGGCCCAATGAACTCCCTCCTTCACCTCTCTACACCACATCCACACCACATTCACCTACCCCCTTCAGACAGCTATCAACCCTCCTTCACTCACCCTCCACAGCCGCCTAGTAATGATAACACCTGGTGCGTGGTATATGATAATATATGCGTGGTATATGATAACGCCTGGGGCGTGGTATTAAGGGAACCCGTCGAACGTGGGCAGTGAATGGTCTACCACCTCTGGGTCTGGACAAGCTACCACCGCGGTTATCAACGACCTGCAACGCTCAGGGTGACCGTAGGGGGAATCGAACCCCCGACCCTGCTTCGTTTAAGCAATCTGGTGTACCACTAGACCAATTGTTCACTAAATCGGGCTTCCACCGCCGCCTACTACATACACTGATGGTGTGTGTGTGCATGTGAATGTGTGGGTGGATGGGTGGGTGGGTGGATGTGTGGGTAGATGTGTGGGTGGGTGGGTGCATGTGTGTGTTTGTGTGCATTTGCATGTGCATTTGTGTGGGTGTGTGTGTGTGTGGGGGGGGGGGGGGGGGGGGGGGGAGCCTACTACGCAGATCAACTGATGGATCTGCTGTCACATCCCCCACCAGCCCCACACTCCTTGGTGCCGCATTTTACCATTCCCCATCCAACACGACGCTCCACGTCTGCCTGACCAGCAATGCTGAAACCTATACCATCCTCAGCGCCGAACTGGCCGCTATCTACTCGTGCATTGTCCACACATGCACATACAACCACCACCCTTCCCACCCCAGCACCATTTGCACTGGCTCCCTTGTTTGTCTTTACCTCGTATGTAGCTCCGTGTACTCCCTATCTGGCCTCCTCGAGAACAAAAACTACCCTCTCTTGATGGATATCCATGTATACTAACATACTCACCCGCCTCTACTCCTCTCATGACACCATCTTCCTCAAAGGCAAGTCCCACACCAGTATCCGTGGAAACGACCTTGCTGATGTTGGCACCCGTTTCGCCTTGGACTACCCACTCCATTGCTCTTCCGCTCTCTCTCCCGATTCAAAAACTACCTTTCTTTCATCCCAGCCTGGCCCCACCTTTAACAGCCTCCCTCGCCCCGGATCAACTGCAAGCCCTCCAACGTTCATGTATCATTCACCTCATACGGTGACTACCGGTATAGCTAGCTCCGGCTTACGCTGTGGTGCAGGGTACTTCAAATGGCCAAATTGGCCAGCGCTTTAGCGCACTTGAAAACAAAAAAACTGCGCTTTGTAGTGCAAAAAGCGCAAAAATTGCTTGCTGCGCCCACAGGGGGTTGCAAAAACTGCGCTTAAAGCGCAGAGGGGGTCAAAAAGTCAGCGCTCAAAAGCGGAAAAGCGCGCGTTTTGAATTACCCTGCTGTGGTGTCCTTAACATCACGTCCTGTGAGTAACTGTATTACACAGATGTAACAACTTCAATTTCAATTCACCTCATGGAACTCAGCTCCACTCACGTCTCTCGTCGCGCTGCGCCACCTTCATTGCAAAATCTGCCACCTTCATGCCACCTTCAAAATTTAATTCAATTTAAAATTAATTTAATTCATTTATTTAAAATTAATTTAATTTAATTCATTTAATTTAAAATCTGCCACCTTCATGCCACCTTCATCGCAAAATCTGCACAACACACTCCTCTACTCACCTATCTCCGCCAAGCTGGCTGCACTATCGCCCCCCACACGCCACACATCACTCTTATTGGTACAAACTGTAAACTTTGTTGGGTCCTACCTGTGTCCGAAGAACCCTCGCATAATCCACTGCTGATTCTGCCACGCCTGCAATCAGCATTCCCAGATTTCCACAGAAGAAGGTAGTGCCATTGAGGAGCGCCGCCTCATGGACAACACGGGCTTGGCCAGCAACGATGTCGCTTGCAGAGCCGCTGTGGGGAGAAAGTAGCAACAGGTCCGATGAAATAGCTGACAAGGCCACGAGCCAGGCGGCTGACAAAGCTCCGAGTTGCAGGGACATAGGGTAGAAAATGAAGCCGTGGTGCACTACTGGGTCGAGGGGAGCTAGGACATGCAGGAACCATCCATTGTGGAAGGTTCCTGAGAGAAGCATGGCCAGTAAGGTGCTGAGGATCCAGCCCGCATGCCTGATGATGTCGTCGACCACATGGTGGGAGGCGGAGGTCAGACCAGAGAGGTGGCGAGCGCCAGGGATGAGGATGTGGACGTTGACTTGAGGGGGGGTGATTCTGGGTCGGCCAGTGAGAAGGTAGAGAGGAAGAAAAGCTAGAGCTCTCAGAGAGAAAAAGTCTGCACACATGAATGCAGGGAATGTGGTTTGAAGACTCGAATTGGACATGGGTAGATTAGTGGGGGGTCATGGGACTCCTGGCCGGGGTCATGGCCTCAAGAGTATGAAGAGCCGTAGGCACCAAATACGCCCAAGTTGTGTGACAAACAGACAGCTCTAGATGTGATTTGAGTTAGGTGGCCAAACCTTCAGTCTGCTCGCGCTCACTGCTTTATTTTTCGGCAACAAGCAGCAACATTTAAGCAGCTGCCTAAGCCCCTGTGAAAAGTCTCCACTATATATACGTCAGCATCTGCTGTTGAGCAAAGTCGAAACTATATTCAACCTTGGTTTCCAAACCCAATGTGCTCCGATTATGGTTACGGTAGTCAAATATACGCACGACATGAATTACGTCTCCAACCCACCTGACATTGTAACGTTTGTGGTCTGGTCTGCGGAAGCACCTCCCCGACAACCCCCTGAACCGCGGGTCTGCAGTTGGGCAGTGTGGGCGGTGAACGAGTGGGCGCACTCGTGTAGGCACACCAGTAATGGGCAGAGAAACCACAAGATTGCGAGGCTCTGGAGCCACAGCACCACACCGTACTCAGGCATACCGGCATGGGCAGCAGCAGGCGTAGCCGGTAGTATGGCACTGAATTCCATCTGGTATAGGGCTATGAGTGCTACTTTCAGCTGTCCAGCATGGCCTGTCTACAATGTGTCTGTGAGTTTGTGTGTGTTTGGGGAGGGTGAGTTTGTGTGTGTGTGGTTGGGGTGGGTGTCATGTGGTGGGGTGGTGAGGTGGGGGGTTGGAAGGGGGTGGGGGGTAGGAAGGGGGTGTGGGGGGGGGGGGTATGTGTGTGTTGGGTGGGGTGAGGTGTGGTGGTATGGGTGTTTGTGTCAGTTTGTGAGTTTTTGCGTGTGTGTGTGTGTGTGTGTGTGCGTGTGTGTGTGGTGGTGGTGGGGGTGAGGGTGGGGGTGGGGGTGGGGGGTGTGGGGGGTGTGGGGGGGTATTGGTCTCATTTTTCTTGCATCAAATTCTTAAACATAAAGCCAATCTACATACATGCATTGCATTACATTACAGGAACGTTCAATACTGCCAAAAATTCAATAACCCTTCAAAAACTATTTTTCGTCACTTTATAGTCAACTCAGCTGCAACAACCATCGATTCAATGAAAGTCAATTACATCAAATTAAATTAAATTAAATCCAATGCGAGTTGATACAATTTAAAGCAATTAAATGCATTCAAATCACGTTGATTAAATTAAATTTAAAGGAATACAATCGAATTAAAATAATACAACATTAAATACAATTAAATTAAAATCAATTGAATTCATAATTAAATCTATTTCATTCGGGACGCGCCTCCAGGCGCCCTGAATGGTTAAGTTCTTTGTTGTTTTTCATGAAATCTGAAAATGTTGTTTTCTGACCTACCAACTAACGGCCATTTTAATTGGGGTAAATCCCTTCTTCAAAAAAGATCTTGAGATTTGTTTTCATTCGGGTAAAACAATGGTTTGGGTTTCAGTTAATCGGTGCTTTTTCTTTTTATCCCCTCCTGATATCCAGAGATATTCCTAACCACGATATAAAGCGCACGCGCGATATTAATGTGTTTTCACGTTTTGATCCATCGCGCCCGAAGGTGTGGGTAATGTTTCCAGATGTCAGATCTCTGGTCGAGTGCTTGGAGCATCGCGCGCCACGATTTTTAATGTTTCCGGATGGTAGATGCTTGGCCTGGGCATCGGGCTACCACGATGATTAATGTTTCCAGATCGCAAGTGCTTGGCTTGGGCATCGTGCAGCCCGATGTGTAATGTTTCGATAGTACGAAGGCATCGCGCGCTGGTCACTAGCAAGGTGGTGAGGTGGCCCCTGGTACGGTGTTTCGCGATCAAAACAACCTCCCCCTATTATCGCGAAATCACTCGTACGTAAACACCGCACCACTCTAAGCTTGTTATAGGTAATAACTCTTCGATCGGCGAGAAATCAACCATATAGGGCGGTTGACAGGTTGGAGTGCGTTGGGCGGTTGGCCCAGCCTTGCCCGGCCCTGCCTCGAAATTGAAGCAACTCCGGCGTCAAAACGAGATCGAGGGAGCCTCGAGCGCGAGGCTTTTGCCTAACTGTCTTCACCCAAGTATTATCATAGATGCCATATATGCTTTAAACGTCTCAGTTATAGCCTCGGAGTCATGCGCCTGCTCAAGTACCTGACTCGTCCACCTAACCTTGGACGCGCATGGAAGCAGCGGGGAGCTTTTCCAGAGACGATGCGACGCTTTGAAGGTTATATAAATTGGATTCCAGATACTATAATCGGGCAGGCCAAAAGGGCTGCCCAATTTAAATGTTTTCAGAGTTCAAATGTTATACCTGGGCATCGTGCAGCCCGATTTGTAATGTCGCTACCTTCCCAAATGTTACGGCTGCCACGTTTTCCAATGTTTACATCTTCCAAATATTACACCTGGGCATCTTATGATATATGATGCTCAGGTCTGATATCATGGTTGCGAAAGTCCCTTGGGCCTATTTGGCTACCCAATTTATCGGCTCCGCCGATCAAATACAATCCTTTGAATCTTGGGCTAGCGTAGGGAGATCCACCCTTTGAGGCGAAGCTCCATTTTGTAACAATAAACTGGACAGTAACAACGCAAGGGTGGGGCCGGGGTGAGGGAAACACTTTCTGAGATAGGGGTTCGATTTGCGGTACTCTATTTCCCTTGTCTGCCCTCTGCCCTGTGGCCCTCAATCCCTTGTCTGCCCCCTGCCCTGTGGCCCCTTGTCTCAGTTGTCTGCCCCCTGCCCTGTGGCCCTTTCCCTTGTCTGCCCCCTGCCTTGTGGCCCTCAATCCACGCATCCAGATATTCAATTATTAGTTTTCTCCTGGATCCTGCCAGGACCATGATCAGTTATGTAAGCAAGAAATCATCTTCTGCGCGGGCGGGTCGTCCGCTCCCGAGGCATTATTAGGATACCACCAGTCTACTTTTGTTATTCACCGGGTTTCACCGGTTCACCTAGAGTGACTTAGAGTGCACAGGACTACCTCCCTGCTGCACTGTACTGCGATGCCGCTGCCAGCTATGGCACGGACTCTGATGCCGGTACCCTGAGGTGCCGCACCATCTCAGTACTTCCTCCTAGCGCATTGATCGAATGCTTATCTAACTGTAAAGATCTTATCCTTACCGTCTTCCCCTCATCTCTGTGCTTTGCACATACTCCGGAAATTCACAGGTCATGGTCCCTTCGCTTTAGATTGTCCTTGCTCGACGGTATTCCGAGCTGAAGGGCATTTTGATTGTTGTCGCGCGGAGTGAATCAATTGAAAGGAGTGAAGAAAGCTCCACCCGACAAGAACCTCCCCGCTGGGACACCACTCTTGTGCGGTATATCATCCGCGTATCCGGATTGATTCTGCTCCATTGAGCATCAAGCTGTCGTCCAGCACACACCCCCTCACCCCCCTGACAACCATCTCTACCTCCACTGCGCCCCCACCACCCCCTTCCCATCTCCCACGTCCCGTTGCTTACGCAGCCTCAGCCGTCTCTCAACCACCTCCTGACCTATCAAATCCTCCAGATCCCTCCCAAGCAAGTTGGCCTCCACCTCCAACTCGCCCCTCCCACCACCAGATTCCATTTTTTCCCGCCCCATATGCTTCGCAATTTTCCACCACTTCTTCCAATCTCCTCCCCTCCTTTCGCCGCCAACCTCCCGAATCCTGATCCCCTGTTGCCTCGCAACGTCCATCCCCCCCCCCCCCCCCCCCCCCCCCTCTCCACCGCTCCAATAACCCCCTCTGTCAACGCCCCCGACGCCACCAATCCTGCTCTGTGGCCACACCCGACGGATCTTATCCGGCTGAACGCCTGATGGGGGGCACCTCCAGATCGCCGATGGCCACGTCGCTGGATTAATTCCAACTGTCGCCTATCCCTCATTCTTCATCCTGCCTCTTCCAAGGACTGCGTGAAGAATCCCTACAATGGGACTATTTGACAAGGATTGCTTCATGCTATTTACTGGAATTAAATCTGACTGGTTCAGATGGGAGCACTACATCAACGACGAGCTGGACATGGCTACCGATAGGCTAGGTGACTATAATGAACTCATTACGGGGGCTTGCATCATTGCTGAACACCTAGCCCCACGAATGCTAGCCGAAGTAGACCATCTCTTTTCTCATCCCCAACTGATCCTTCCACACCTTGAAAGAATGTTTGTGACCCCGCCCGTCAGGCCACCTACATTGGTTTCAGGATTGCATGAATGGGATCCCTGATGATTCTTCACCTCCTAGCCACTTTGAAGGCCTTGTATTCTATTCTGCCAATTCTACTTCCCTTGCACGCCCTCACCTTGAATAGGTAATCGGAATTGAATGCCACCAGTCTGACCTGGCCGCTCGGTGAACAAATAAAAAATGTGTGGAAGTGGCGGATGTTACAAAAGATTGCGCAGTCGAAGACGAGTACAACCGTAGAGGGATATGATTCCGCTCCAATATATATTAAACGATTTACGGTATGAACAGTATTTACGACATGAAAAGTGTGAACCTCGAATATTCGACTACCGTATATCATTTGCCTGGTCAGTCTAGTCATCGGGGGTTCGAGTAGTTGATGTTTGATGTGTTTTTCATTTTATTGTTTTGAGAGTTTTTGACGTTTGATGGCAGATTGGCATGTCACCGCTCATTTGTTTCAAACATTTTATTCACGTCTCCAAATGAAATTCCGAGACCACCCACGAGCGAGTGGGCCTTGGCTAGGGCAGTTCAATAAGACCACTTTGGACATCGTGCAATATACAAGTATCTGGCTGCCCACTGGAAGGGAAAGCAATAAAGCATGCTCGATATGTGGCATCAGCTGGTCTGTGGGAGGTACATACCAAGGTGCTACATACCAAGTAGTGTATGGGGAAGCTTGTCAAGCAGCTGAAGCCAGACGGAGAGACCTCAAGGGGGCAGTAACCAGACAGAACACAAGTATTTGTAGCTGAACTGTTACTGAATCATTGTGACAAAACGTTGCATACCATGTGTACCGTTTTATGTTTTAATTACGTAACGTAATGGAGTGTCTGTGCTGAGTCTGAATTATATATATGTTAAAAAACATCTGGCCGCCTCTAGCACGGCAAATGGTGATTTCGGTACTTGGACAACCCGGGGGGGGGGGGGGGGGGGGGGGGGGGGGGGGGGCATATCCCGCCAAAAGCAACAATTAGAACATGATACTTCACTTCGGCCCTAAGACGTTTATCCACGTTCTACCCATCCAGCCATAAATTTGATACAATAGAATTCCATACAAGTTAATTGAATTCAATCCAATTCAAATTCATAAAATTAAAATCAATTAAATGCGTAAAATTCACATAAACGCAATTCGATTTGATGACTTTAAATTGAATTAAAAACAAAACATTAAATCAAATTAAATTAAAATAAATTAAAATAAATTCAATTAAGAACTCTCGTCATTTCATTCGGGACGCGCCTCAAGGTTAACATGATACTCGGGTCCGACGCTGATAGGTTAACATGATACTTCACTTTGGCCCTACCTCGCAGTGAGATCCTCGTTGTGGCCATCGGGATTGATCCCCGTCCTAGACTTCCCTGCATTCCATGATGGGCCAACCTATGTGTATGTTTATATGTTATGTTACAGTCCAGGGGTAGACCAAATAGGCTAAAGGGACTTTCTCAACATTTTAGGAAGGGCTTAAAAAGAAAAAACACAGATGGACCGTATGGAATGTGGAATTCTGCGATTCCACATTCAGAACCTTTATGAATGGAAATGGCACTAAGTCTTTTTGGAGCAACCTAGCCGACTATCTTTCTACTTGTAGAAGAGCAAGACAGGAAGCCCTGGACTGCTTAGTGGCACCGTAATTTATCATCCCTTTTTTTCTTCTTCTTGTGACTTCTCATTTGTTAGCTTCTTACCTCCGCCACTGTAAGTGGTTGAGATCTGGGTCCGGCTCTAAGGGGTTTAATACCTACGCCACCAAAACGGTGGTTGGGAGTTTGGTTTGTTTGTCCTCGACACACCCCTGATGTAATGGGGTTTTTTGCTTTGTGGGTGCTTTTTCTTTTTGTTTAAAGCACAGAGTCTCATACACCCTCGCGGTGTCAAGTAGACTTTAACATGTAATGTAATGTAATGTAAGATGAACTGAACCCCAAACAATCGTTTAACCGACGGGGGCCCTGAGTTCGTGCTTTAGTAATAATTTAATTACCGGTATACAATATTATTAAATCATAATCTCAGCTGGGATGATAATTTAATTGTGCGATCATTATCGCATTTGTTTATAAATTCATCCTTCAAAGGAATCAGGATTCATCAACCTACAGGCCATCCTACCCGCATCTCTCCTCCGGACAAATAGACACTGACAAAGCGACTGGCACGGCTCTTATCTATGTAGTTCCAGTCGTTTCCTTTCGAATGACATTTATATTCTTGATTACACAGCCCCTGGCCCCTCGCCCTTGGATTGCCCGCCCCCCCCCCCCCCCCCCCATCACTAGTCTCCCGCCCGCGGCCGTGTACGGGCCAATTGTCTTATGAATAACTGGCTTCGATCAGCTCTAGTCCGTTGCCACCTGTCGTTCCGTTGTGTTGACGCAATACAGGGGCTGTCTGGACGACAGGGGACAAAGTATTATACTTCATCGTTACATGTATGGCTTGGCATTCAGTAAGGTAGCCACAGAGTGGCAGACTAAGAAGGGTCTACGTACTACGTGGGTAGTATAGGGGTCCTGTCCCCTAGCACTACACACACCTAGTTGTATGTGTTCCAACACTCCTCCTGATGGGGTAATGTGTCCACACATTATTGTCACATCACTAGAGATCTACTAGCAAATTTTCTCTTACAGTGACTATTGCTAGCTCCGGCTTTCGCTGTGGTGTCCTTAACTTCATGTCCTGAGAGTGACTGCATTACTCGGATGTGTAACAATTTCAATTTCAATTATCAAAACTCCTCCCTTCACAATCAAAACAACTGGGAAGCTACAAATAAAGCAAGACAGCCTATAAACTATAAACAAAAAACTAGAAACAAAGTAACAAAGAAAGCTCACTCAAGATTAAAGCAAAGAGACAAAGAGAACAAAAGGTTCGCCCAAGGCGGCAACAAGGGTTACCAGTCAGCAAACTACTTGTCCATAAATCCCCATTGATAACAAACTAGAGTCACCATCGAGATGCATATGTTGCTCCTCCAAGCCCACAGCTTCTATCCAGCTCCACAGCTCTTATATAGCACGACACAAGTCTATCCAACACCTAAGCGAGGGAAGTGGCCGTGCTAGTACATTGGAGAACAGGCCAGATCATCATCAACAAAGATAGCACAGGCATAATCAGGACAGGCGCAATCAGCAGAGGCACGATCAGCACAGAAACTATCATTGGAAGATAGAGGCACGATCTGCAAAAAAGGAACTATCACTACAGTGAACTAGCTAGAAGAGGCATAATCTGGAGAAGAGGCCCGATCAGCAGCAGAGGCTAGGACAATATAAGAGATATCCATTGACTCAGCGTCGGGCACAAGTGGCAAGGGCGGACCAGCAGTACCCTTGAAGACAGCCACCTGTTTAGGCCCACAAGGCACAAAAGCAATAGAAGGTGATGATAACGCCTGGTAGGGTGTGGTGTTAAGGGAGCCCGTCGTACGCGGGTGGGGAGCGGTCTCCTACCTCAACTGGACAAGCTACCATCGTGGTTGACAACAACCTGCTACGCCAAGAGCGACCGAAGGGGGAGTCGAACCCCCGAATCTTCATCCTCATGCACTCTAGTTCCTGTTTAGGCCCACAAGGCACAAAAGCAATAGAAGCTAGAGGAGCAAAATAGATGCCTACGTGCCCATGATCCAAATCCTCCAGATTATAATCCAGCTCATCAAGCTCATGGTCTAGCTGGTCAAGCTCATGATGTAACTCATCAAGCACATGAGCACGCTCATCAATTCCAGTGGTATGATGTGCCTCACCAGGGGCACGCTCAACATAAGCGATAGCATCAGGGCACCAGGGGCACGCTCAACAGTGATAGCACCAGGGGCATGCTCATTAGCGATAGCACCAGGGGCACGCACATCATCAGTGATAGCACCGAGGCACGCTCTTCATTGATAGCACCAAAGGCAACTAGAAGCGGAGAGCGAGGCATCTACATCCTTGGTGGAAGCACATGTACACTATGAATAAAACAGCATTTTACGAACTTGCTAATTCTCGGACAGGTTTCGTAAAGTGAAAATCTACGAACCCCCCTCGTAAAACGTCATGAGGACCCTTCGTAAAGTTTTGTCTATCATCTAAAGCATTTTACGAAGCCCAGATAGCAAATTACGAGGGGGGGTTCGTAGATCGAGAATCCCCATAGCCTGTTACGAAGCCTATGATCAATTTACGAACTGGATTCATCCCCAAAGCATTTTACGAAGCCTATGTAGCAAATTACGAACTGGATTCATCCCAAATTGGTACGAATTCTCCCGAAATCACGGAGAATTCGAAACTTAGCTTAGTAAACCATAGTACCCTGTACCCAAAGCCCATTAATTCCAAGTCAAGACTCACTGACTCACTGACTCACTAACTGATTGACTCACTGACTTACTAACTCAATGACTCACTGACTCACTTGCTCACTAGCTCACTAGCTCCCTAAATGATTGACTCACTGTCTCACTGGCTCACTGACTGATTGACTCACTGACTCATTGACTCACTGACTCTCTAACTCACTGACTCACTGACCCACTAACTCTCTGACTCAATGACTCACTGACTCACTGGCTCACTGACTCACTGACTGATTGACTCACTGACTCTCTAACTCACTAACTCACTGACTGATTGACTCACTGACTCTCTAACTCACTGACTCTCTAACTCACTGTCTCACTGACTGATTGACTCACCGACTCACTGACTCACTGGCTCACTGACTCACTAAATGACTCATCGACTCACTGACTCACTGACTCACTGATTATTTAGTCATGACTCACTGACTCACTGACTCACTAACTCACAGACTCATAGGCTCACTGAATCACTGACTGATTGAGTCACTCACTCACTGACTGATTAAGGGCACCTGGTGGCGCGTCCGGAATGAAATGAATTGAATCCTCAATTCAGTTTTTTTTAATTAATTTTATTTTAATTGTATTGAATGTTGTTTTATTTTAATTCGATTTTATTCATTTCATTTAAATTTAATTCACGTGATTTGGATGCACGCAATTACTTTATTTTTTGTCAATTCGAATAGGATTAAATTAAATTAAATTTGATGTAATTGAATTTCATTGAATCAATGGATGTTGCAGCTTTGTTGGCTAAAAAGTGACGAAAATGAGAGTTTTTGAAGGGTTGTTGGATTTTTAGCAGTGCTGAACGTTCATGCAATGCACATTAATAGATTGGCTTTAATTCTAAGAATTTGATACAAGAAAAATGAGACCAATCAGGAGTCTGGTGGATTTTAAGGAATCTTACAAGGTATTTCACGTTTGGGCCCATCCCAGACGTGAACGGTACGTCCCGTCCTACTGAACGGGTTTTTGGCCAGCGGCAGGTGGCGTGGCTTGCTCCTACCCCCGCCCGGTGTGCCCCCGCCCCTGCCCCTGCCCCCGCCCCTGCCCCCGCCCCCGCCCCCGCCCCCGCCCCCGCACACGCAGTCACGCACACGCACGGCCCTGGGGTGGGGTCCGTGGGCTTATTATAGGAACTGACTCACAGAATCACTGAATCACTGAATCAATGTCTCACTGACTGATTGACTGATGAACTGATTGACTCACTGCCTCACTGACTGATTGACTCACTAACTCACTGACGCAATGACGCATTGACACATTGAATCACTGATTCACTGACTCACAAACTCACTGACTCACTGCCTCACTAACTCACTGACTCACTGACTCACAGACTCACTTACTCACAGACTTACTCAATCACTGACTGATTGAGTCACTCACTCACTGGCTCACTGACTCACTGGATCACTGAATCACTGTCTCACTGATACACTGACTCATTGTCTCACTGACTCACGAGGGGGGATCGTAGAATTTTCCAAGCCAAATTCTAGTTCGTAAAATGCTGTTTTATTCATAGTCGTTTTATTCAGAGCCGCAACGTGGGCATGCATACAAGCAGCAATAGAAACACATGCATCATGAGTTGTCCCAACAGGCTCACTGTCAGCTCCAGCTGATTGGGGACAGAGATTTGAAGTTCCAAGGTTGTGAGAAGGTTGCGAGTATCATTTTCCCTTCCCAGCTCCATGTGGCGCCTGCGGCTGCAGCGAGGATGCCCAGCAAGATTTCCTGGATTCGCTGCTCTGCCGGCTCCGAGCTGCCAGCATCAGCTTCACATGGTCAGCGTCACTCATTTCAGGCTGTACACCCTTCCTAGCCGAATCGTTCCCAGCCGTTTCTTGCTTTCAAAATCAGCAGCTATTATAAGCTGTCAAAATCATCAGCTATCATCAGCCCTCAAAATCATCAGCTTTCATCAGATTAGCAGAATCAGCGATGGTTAGGGCCATGATATCAGTTGCATCTACCAAATCATTTAAGTTGCATTCACCAAACAGAATTACTTCAAATTACTTTACTTTTTTTAATATTTTCTTCTTTGTGCATGATGTTCAGAAGTCCCCCTTAACTCCGTCAAAACGAGGGCACATTTGGAGTCCAGTAGGGCACCAGGAAAAATGTATTCATCATCATCATCATCATCATCATCATCATCATCATCATCATCATCATCATCATCATCATCATCATCTTCATCATCATCATCATCATCATCATCAACATCATCATCATCATCATCATCATCATCATCATCATCATCATCATCATCATCCAAGGTATCAGGTACTGTAGTTGTAGTGAGCATGGGTCTCCAGATGCATGCATGAGTGATTGGATCATCATGGGGCTCCTCATACATACACCTTCCATTTACGAGGGCCACGGTAGAACACTCATGCATCCATTCCAACATACTTCTTGACTTGATCGTTACACAACAGGATGCGCCAATGGATAGCCAGAGACACTGGGATTGAATGCATAGGCCTAGGGTTCAGTGGTTTGGGAACATAGACAGGGGTGACGCGTTTGGAAAGAGGGGTCCACCTACGCTGTCGAGCGCCCATGTCTCCCTTGTACGTGTATAGCAGCATCCACCAATCCAAAGAGCAAGGGGATCATCGGGGAAGCTGGCCTCTAGGACTATCTCAGGGCTGCCCTGGGATTGTCCATGATGTACTCCAGAAGATTACTTATAGGCGGCAGGTGTACATGGCCATGCCGGGCACTGACCGTCTGTCTAGAGTACAGATCTTGGCTGGTGGGCCTCTCATAGTTGGCTGGGCTGGACTGACATTCTCATTGTCAGCTCCTCCTTGAGAGGAATTTTCTTCCTCCCAATCAGAGGACTATTCAGATTACTCCTCCTCTTCCGCATCAGTAGATGCTCGAGAGTAATCGTCCTCAGACTCATCATGGTCGTCATCCTCAGAATCGTCCTCAGAATCGATATGGTCGTCATCAGGGAGGGAGTCGTCAGTGTCTCCGTCGGCAGAGGCAGATCGTCCATCCTCATCATCGTCAGAATATGCAGATCAGGAAGTGGGATGGTGAGGACAAACGCAACCATGGGAGTGCAAGGAATAGGTAGGATTCGGAATTCGAAGCAAGTAGCTGTGGTGAACGTTCCAACACGCTCCAACACACTCCTACAATTTTCCGCGTCGCTTGCGACGCTGCATAGGACTTGTTTACTTGTTATAACCGTCAGGCATGGGGTTCTTCAATTTCTCAAAATCAAATTCGTCTTCCGGAATCTCTTCTATTCTTCCCTGCTGCATGGTGGGGTTGTTGCCATTTTGCATCCTAGCGCCCATTTCCGCCTCCGGAGTGACAGACTTCCTGATCAGATCATTAGAAAGCAATCCCCTGATGTTGTTCTCGCCCATGGCAGCTTGATCAAGGCCCAGGGCTTAGGTACCCAGGCTGATGCGCAACAAACCGAGCCTGTTTAGGAGCCAGAAGAAGCCGTACATCCAGAACATCGACCATGCAACGGTGACAACGATTGACATGAACTGGCACAGCAGCAACTGGCCGTGGCCTCCATAGAAGAGACCCATCTTGTGCTGTCCAGGCTCAATTTGGTAGACCTCGTACATGTAAGCCTCTTTGGCAAAGAAGCCAACAAAGAGTGTTCCCCAGATACCGCTGATGCCATGGCAGGACCAAGCCATAGCAGGATCATCAATCTGCAGCCTGTCCATCAGAACATCCCCGTATACAACGGAGGGCGCTGCCAAGAGACCACAAATGGTAGCAGCCCAGGGCTCAACAACAGAGCAGCCCGCGGTGATGGCAACCAGACCTCCAATGGCCCCAGTGCAGAGGGACAGCATCTCCCAAGTCCTGGTGCGCCAGTACGCCAGAATCAGAGAAGCGACTCCCGAAGCAGCACAGGACAGCGTAGTGCAGACAGCAGTACGACCCAAAATGGCACCATCATTGTAGGAGGTAGTGTAGTGCTGGGACCCTGGGTTGAAGCCATACCATCCCATCCATAGCATGAAGGTCCCCAACAGATAGAGTGCAGGGTTGTGACCGCCTTTGAAGTCTTTCACGTTTGAATCTGGGCTGAACCTCCCAATGCGTGGGCCCAAATGTAGGATGGCACACAACGATGCAAAAGCGCCGGTGGTGTGCACCACGTTTGACCTAGCGAAGTCAATGGTTCCCGTACCGAGAATGACGTCCGAGCTACGAGGCGACAGCCAACCATTGTACGACCATTGCCAGTGGGCCACAACCGGGTATACCCAGGAGCTGTAGAAGATACAGTACAAGATGTACGAGATGAAGGTGGATCGCTCTGCAATAGCACCAGCCATGATTGTGGTAGAGGCAGCACAGTACACCCAATTCCAGAACCACCTCTGCCAGTGTCGATCAGGGCCCCCTCTTGCCGTCCCACTGAGGGCAAAGTCTCCATAGCCAATGAATCCGTTAGTAGGCTCTTGGTCACCCATGACGAAGGAATATCCGATGAGGTAGAAGCAGACGGCCGTTATGAAGGTATCCATCAACGACTTCATCAAAATGGACGACATGTTCTTGGCCCTGACCACTCCAGCAACAAACATGGCAAAGCCAATTTGCATGATGAAGACCAGCGCCCCATTGGTAAGCACAAAGAAGGTGTTGGTGCCCCAAATAAGTCCACTCACGATATCCTCGGCAGCCAGTTGCTCCATCCTAAGTGAATTCATCTGGGCAACAGACCATGTCAGGACAGCTGTGGTTGCGCCAACCTGCCCAACATCGAGAGACTGACACAAGGCATCCGCATCGGAAGTCGCTCCACCTAGGATGGCCAGAACTTCCGCGTACTGCGCCTTGGTGCAAGAATACGCCATGCTCGATCCACGTCAGCAGAATGATTTAGTGAAGTATAAGCCCAGCAGCTACTCGGAACAGTGATCAGCTTCGTCCAAAAGTTGCTGCAAATCTGCATGAAACTGCGGCAGTGTTTTTTGTTTCGGTGGTGGGGTGGTGATGGTTGAGGGCATGAGGTTATGGGGTTGTGGGCGGAGTTATCAGGGTTGTTCAAAACAAACTTTGTTATTTATGTCAAATTGTATTTTGATACCGTACATCTGCAACAAACTCGTTGATGCTGGAGATCTACAAGGGATGAGTTGGTAATTGAGTTGCGCCAGGAACACTTCAATGAGAGAATTATATTAGAATATACAATGAATCATAATAATTATAATTATAATTATATATAATTATTATTATTATCTCTGCACCAGGGTACTACAAAGCGCGCGCGGCAGCGCGATTTCGCACACCCTTTTTGAGCCCCATTGCGCATTTTGTGCAGTTTTTTTAACCCCCTGTGGGCTCAGCGCACAGTTTTTGCGCTTTGAGCACTACAAAGCGCTGACCAATTTGATGTTAGTGCGCTTTAAGCGCTGACCAATTTGACAAAATGCAGTACCCTGCACTGCACCTGTTCTTGCGTGAAGAGCTTGATTTTTTGTTTTAAGATGTGAAAGGTATTTCACCCCAGGAGTCCAATTGCGCCTACAAAGAGTTGGCACACATGTGCCGTTTTGGTTTTGGTTTTGTGGTACTCATGCAGCATACCAGTACTGATCAGTATTAATCATAAAATCACATACAAGTTAGAATGTTGAAAGAAGCCAATTTGAAAATAGCTATAAATAGCTGCACACGGAGACTGGAACCAGAATAGCCATGAAAAGGGGGGGCTCCAAAAACGAAAAGAAAACCCCTGTTTGTGGGGTGGCCTCAATTGTTTTGTTCTCGCTTTTGGGGAAATCCGCAATTATGTCCAGAAGTTTTTTTTTGTTCCATCCCGGTTCTCGCGCAATTTTCCATGGGGCAAATTTAAGATAGGGTATTTATCCCACTCTGTGCAGCATGCCAGGCTGGTAGATATGCTGGTATCTATAAACCATGATGGTAGATAGAGAAAACTTAGTGGGGGATTTTTCAAGTATGTCCATGCTTCATTATGACCCCATGCCACTACCGCATACAGGCTTTCATCAGTATCCTCCCTAATTTTGTCTTGCAGAATAATATTTGAATTCTGTTATTGAAGAGGTTTGGCAAGTTCCTTGAGCTTGACTAGCTGATATTGGACTGTAAGGTACACACTGTAACCTCAATTCTCAAAGCATTAACAACCTACATGTACGGTTCTGCATACTCGTACTCGGACTTAAATTGCACCTCCTGAGGGCTGATATAATGAGTGCCATTCAGCATCGCTGCATGACAGTCATATTGGGAATGAGTCGGGCGGGCAGAAAGTACAAATACCTCAGTGTTTAGGGAGAGGCACAGATCTATATAGAGATAGATCTATATATATCTGTATGTATCTATATAGATCTATATAGGCGAAGCTGGATTTTTGAAAATCGGCATAGGGCACCTTAAAAAAATCAAAATCTGGTATTACAATTATGGCATAGGGCACTATATCATATTGCAGGCGCTCCGACTGGATTTTAAGGTGGCTATCTGATGTAACTGCATATGTTGTAGATATACCAAATATATCTATTTGCTATATATAGATCTATATATATCTATATGTTTGGGCAATATAGATCTATTTGCTGCCCTCTATCAGTGTTACAAAATCCCAGTCCCCTAATTCAATTAATCACCTTGATAAATACCACATGAATCAACTTTCGCTTACCTCTCTGTCAGTCATTTATAACTCCTGAGCCCCCAATAAGTAGATTACAAGGCTGCGGATGTGCGGACCCACTGGTTGTTACCCTGTACAGAAGAAAATCATATCTTCAATCGGCAAGTCGGTATTAATGGCGCCTGCAGGCGCGTCCCGAATGAAATTAATAATGAATCTGATTTAATTTGATTTAATTGGAGTAATTGGATACCGTAGAAAATGTTAGTGTTCCCGAATAATTACCGTTTTTGCCCCCCCCCGCGAACCTGCATTCGCGATGCGAAAATAATATTTTTTACCGCCCCGCGGTACGATTAAAAAATGGGGTCGGCCTCAGATCAGCACCAGCACCCAGGAACTAGAATTGGGGCAGTACTGCCTGATTGCCAATACATATTTCAAGGGGTTCCTCCTCCCGCTTCGCAACTCTTCGCTCCCATCGTCTGAAATTGTTGCTCCTGCTCCGCCTTCAACATGGAGGCCGAAGTTGACACGCCTGATCTTGTAATAGTCGAATCTGACACTCCTGATCTCGAAATAGCCGGTGAGAAAAGCCCCGATGTTCGAGTAGTGAAGGTCGTGAATGTGTTGAAGGACTCGGATGGCAATCAGAAGAAGCAGACAAAGCTGGACATGTTTTTCAAGGCGACGCTTACGGCTGAAGGGGTGGAGAAGAAGAAAGCCAAAGAGGCGAAGCGCAAGGAGGAAGCAACAGCGGCTGCCCATGCAAAGCTTGCTCGTGACCAGGCAGCCCTTGCCAGCAAGAGGACACCAGGACGCCCTAGGAAATTGCGTTTCCTAGTCCCTTCTGTCTCGCCCGTCACGTCCCCAGATCCATCACAGGCTCAACCGGCAGATCAGGCAACTCCTAAGAAGATCAGGAGGAATTGGTTTGCAGCCCCAAAGCTGGTGGCCAATGTTTGCCCTGGGATGTAGTTTTAAATTCAAAATCCCCCCCCGGGAACGATATAAAAACTCTTGGACTCCCCCGGGAAGTAAAAAATAAATTACAGTCTCCGGACCCCCGGGAACCCTAAGTTCCACTACGGTAATGATATAATGTGTTTTGGCAATCTGCATTGCTCATATGTGGTATGTGAATAGGCTTACATGTTGGCTGCAGCCTGATTCAACGTGTGATATGATATATTGATAATCAAAGTATGTGTTTGGAAACGCGTGCACCCCATAAACTCGAAATGTGTGAAGTTTGGTCCGTTGAGTCATACCCATCACTTCGATCAGAACTGTGTTTGGAATTTTAATATGATCATATGTGGTACACAAATAGGCTAGCAGGTCAAGTACAACTTGAATCGAAGTTTTCCGTGACATATTGATGTGCAAGTAGGTATTTGGAAACGCTAACACCACATACACGTGAAGAATGTGGACTGTTGGACGCATATGTTGTCCCATGTATATTATGTGAGCATGTATGGTCTTTTAATAAATGCACAAATATGATTTTATGGTTACATGACGGAATTGTGTTTTTCGTGAAAAGGTCGAGTTATGGTCGGTATAAGTCGTATAATAGTTAAAAGATATAATGTATGAAAGTTCAAGTTTTTTTTTTGTTTTTCATGAAACTTGAAAATGTTCTTTTGTGACTGACTAACTAATGCATACTAAGACATAACATTATGAGTGGGGTAAATCCTGAGTAAATCCCTTATAAAAAATCGATGTTGGATTCATTCGGGTAAAACAATTGTGTGGGTTTCAGTAAATCGGTGTCTTTCATTTGTATCCCCTCCGGATATGAAGGGATCTATATTTCTAACCACAATATATCGCGCAGGCGCGATTTTTAATGCTTATTCCCGTTTTGGTCCATCGCGCCCCCAGGTGTGAGTAATGTTTCCAGATGTCAGATCTCTGGTTGAGTGCATCGCGCACCACGATTTTTATGTTTCCGGATGATAGATGCTTGGCCTGGGCATCGGGCTACCACGATGATTAATGTTTCCAGATTGCAAGTGCTTGGCTTGGGCATCGTGCAGCCCGATGTGAAATGTTTCGACAGTACGAAGGCATCGCGCGCTGGTCACCAGCAAGGTGGTAAGGTGGCCCCTGGTACGGTGTTACGCGATCAAAACGACCTCCACCTAGAATCGCATAATCATTCCTACGTAAAAAACGCATCACTCTTAGCTTGTTACAGGTGCTAACTCTTCGATCGGCGAGAAAATCGACCAGACAGGACGGGTGACAGGTTGGAGTTCGTTGGGGTGGTTGGCCCAGTCCTGCCTCGAAATTGAAGCAACTCTGGCGTCAAAACGAGATCGAGGGAGCCTCGAGCGCGAAGCTTTTCCCCAACTATCTCCACCCAAGTATTATCATACATGCCATAGAAGCTTTAAACGTCTCAGTTATAGCCTCGGGGTCATGTGCCTGCTCAAGTACCTGACTCGTCACCCTACGACTGTGGCCCTCAATCCACGCATCCAGATATTCAATTATTACTTCTCTCCTGAATCATGCCTGGATCATGAATAGTCATGTAAGCAAGAAATCATCTTTTGCGCGGGCGGGTCGTCCGCACCCAAGGCATTCTCGTCTACTATTGGCCATGCTGATTTATTTTGCAAGGAGGCTCATTTGTATTTCAATCCATTGATAGCCTCGCTCATGGGCTAAAAGCTAAAAAGAAAATGCGAAGATAGCACAATCCTATAGCTATTTCCTATTTTACAATGCATAATACTACGATGCCTATCTGCCGTGAAATTACAACACCTAGAGGAACAATAGCAATTAACAGATGGACGCGCTCACCTTGAATAGGTAATAGGAATTTAATGCCACCTGTCTGACCCAGCCGCTCGTTGAACAAATAACAAATTTGTGGAAGTGGCGGATGTATCAGAAGATTGCGCAGTCGAAGAACGAGTACAGCCGTTGAGGGATACGATTCCGCTCCAAAATATATTGAACGATTTACGGTATGAACAGCATTTAGGAGATATGAAAAAGTGTGGAACCTCGAATATTCGATTATATTATTGGCCTGGTCAGTCTGGTCATCGGGGGTAGATGTTTGATATGTTTTTCACTTGATGTTTGATATGTTTTTCACTTGATTGGTTTTTGAGAGTTTTTGACGTTTGATGGCAGATTGGCATGTCAGAGCTCATTGTTTTCAAACTTTATACTCAGGTCTCCAAATGAAATTCCGAGACCACCGACGAGTAGGCCTTGGCTAGGGCAGTCCAATGGCACCACTTTGGACCTCGTGCAATAAGTATCTGGCTACCCACTGGAAGGGGAAGCATGCTCGAGAGGTGGCACCAACTGGTCTGTCGGAGCTACAGACCAAGTAGCTACATACCGAGTAGTGTATGGGTTTTTTAATTCTTTCTGGCTGCAGAAGGGAACACAGCAGGAAATGCTCATGATACCCCCTGATTTGGGCATCTATTCTGTCATGTCCCCCTTGATTATCAAATCAAGATCCATCCAAAAACATAAAATACCACCAAGCACCAGAACGACAACAGATGCACACTACATACCGAGGAGTACCGTACACGCCTTAAGTATTGGCGAACGGTTTGGCAAACGACCCTTTGCCAAACCGGATTAGGGATCCAGCTTGAGACCACTCTGTCACACGCGATTGCGTGTTTACCTACGTAACACTAAAAGCAAGGGAAATACCTTGTACACGCACACACACACCAAGAGCAGACTCCGACCAGACCTGTGCCCAGGTAGCCCAGATCTGGCTGAGTCGACCCACCGTACATTTCCGCCTAGTGGCCAGCTACCCACAGCTACCTAGGATTACTCGGATACACATACGCGCCCAGGCCGCGTCACAAGCGCAGCTTGCGTGACATACTGGCGTTTGTCTTAACACGAGACTGTTATCGGGCGCTTGTCTTAAACACGAGACATAATAATGCAATGCCGTGAAAGACATTGAGCATAACTCCTTTCGCCAGCGCATGCAAAGCCATAGTTACGAGCGTACCCTAAAGGACAGAAGAGTTGATAGTCGATTGAGACGACCGATTCTCTCTCATTCTACTATCAAACTCTCGTCCAGGTGCGTCGGTGCTGTCGCCGGGATAGGTCACTGCTAGGCGCTACTTGCGCATCTACCCCTTGCAGTGTTGGCCTTGTCGTGACACCAACCCGTCACGGCAATCCAATGCGACTGTCACGCATCATAAATAATCATCTTAGGCTCTTGCACCGCTTGACCCCTGTCGTGCATTGCAATCCCACCTTGCCGACCCTTTCCGGCAAGCTATGTAGACACTTGCGCGTTCACTTAGAAACCGCAGTTTTATCTTCTATTGTTCCTAGAACAAATTGTAACTCATTCTACTATCAAACTCTCGTCCAGAACCACCACGGATTCAAAGTCTGCGTCTCCAAGCCCCTGTCGTTACCGACTCCCGGAAACCTGTCTACCTACGGTCGCCTCCAGTACCCTCCCCGAGCATTGACAACCCCCGTCTGCCGGACTTCAGAAGGAGACTCCGGTCAACCCCTCTCCTTTCGCCTCGACTCCACAACTGCCGGCCGAAAGTCCAACCCCTCGGAACGGTGAGACGTCACCGTCAGTACTGACGACGGTGCTTCCAACCCCTCGGTAACGCGGCTACCGGAGTACAGAACACCCCATCACTCGGTACTCCCTGCCAGGGCTTTAGATTTTTTTTCTGGACAGACACAAAGCTACCCACGGGACACACCCTAGGGACGCTTTCTCACACTTTGAGCCAGCAAGCATCGCGATCACTTTGAGGCAGCGAACCCCTAGCCCTTTGCTGCTGATTGGATAAAGTCTGTATACATATAGATTGGACTTAATTAACCCAACCTACTTGCTGTAACCATAGTCTGGAATTAAATATCCCATTCTAACAACGCACATACAGACTCCATAACTATACTGATCAACTATAGATCGGGCGCACTTATCCTCCATTGCTCCTCCTACGTTACGAGTCGACGCAACTCACTAGCAGCCCCTAGAGGATTTAAGAACCCCACCCACCTTGCTGTTCCCCACCCAAGACTCCCACATCAGAACCACTCTGATCCCTGCTTTGTGATCTCACCAACACCAGCAACCACATTTGCTGTAAAGAGAACCCATCACATAACCTAGTCAATTTAAGCCCGCCCTGTCAATTCAGAGACAGTACCGGTACCGTACTTCTGAACATCGAGACAGCTATTACTGACTTGCTGATACCGAAGACTTGCTGATACGGACGACTTGCTGATACCGCAGACTTGCTGATACCGACATACCCAAACATTCCAACTCATACCAGCATTTGCATCCATTAACCAAACAAATCACCAATTCAATTGGACCAACTGCTCTATACTAATCAGTTGCCCACCCCTTCCCACCGTGCGTAGGACTACCTGATCTCAAGTTCGTCGGAGGAGACTACCCACCACCTCGCTAGGTACGGGCATCTCCCTCACTCTCTGACCTCAGACCTATTGCTTACGCCATCCGGCACGGCGAAGGGCCGCCCAATTTGAGTTGAATCCTTGTTTCCGATACAAACAACCACACTCTTCTAAAACACACGCCGTAAGGCTGCCCGATTTTTGGTTAGACTACTGTTACGAGTACGCCATCTGCATCTTTTAAAAAACACGCCGTTAGGCCGCCTTTTTTTACTTGCACTACTTTTCGCAACCACCTACTTAACAAACAAAAAACAAAGCAACGGCGAAGGGCCGCCCTTTTTTTTATTGGACCCCTGCTCCACCACATCTTCTTTCAGGACCACACTTCTGAAGAAACCAAGCCAGATACATCTGCGCTGCTCTACCAACATACACATTCCTTCGAAACACATCAGGACACAAGCCTTGATAAACACGTGGAACAACCCCCCCCCTGAACAACTAACACAACACACAATGCGAGGAACACGAGGACAAGTCAGAGCTGCTGCAGAAGCAGAAGCGCGCTCAGACGCAACTGATCAAGCACAAGCTCAATCAGACGCCCGACAAGCCCTCTCAGACATAAGTAACACTTATTCTGAACATTCCATCACAAATCACCTAGCACAACTGCATCTGCATAACCCCATTAACATACTCCCCCCAACCATCCCCCTAACGATCCCCAACTCACCCCTCCCACTGGGGGGCAGCCACCCCCGGTACGAGGGGGAGTCATCGGAGATCGACATTCCCCTTCCTATGGCACTTGCCACCACCTTACCAGCCTCAGCCACAGCAGCTGACACTATCAGCCCCCAGCCTTCACCTATCAGCCCCCAGCCTTCTACTATCAGCCCCCAGCCCCCAGCCCAGATCGCTCAGCTACCAGGCACCTCCAAAAGACAATTCTGTGGAACTCTACCAGCACCAACCACTCCATCAGACCTTCAGCCATCACCCACACCACTCAAGCCTTGGAGCGGGCAGAGTGGAATGCGCCTAGCCCTTGGAAGCTCACAACGGCCATTGCTGAACACCCCGCCTTCTCGCGTCGCCGTCAGTGAGGATGCTGAGGACAATGCGTACCCACCATTGTCCCCAGTCCAGCGACCGTCTGCCACTCCGTCCCAGCCGCCAATGCACAGTCCCCTGCAGGAATTTATAACCCCTCAGGAGACCTTCACTGGCGCAACTGCGACACAAGCAGCAGGCCCTCCACACATGACCACAAACAACCTTTTCAGCTCGGAAGAGGAAGTAGAAAGCCCCAGCAAATGACTTGCCCGCACTCCCCGACAGCTTCCAGAACCCACACCAGCCAACCAGCTTCCTGCAAGCCAACCTTCCGGCAACGGGTCAAGCAGCTCCTCCGACAACAGTGGATCCCACCCCAGTCAGTCGCCACATGGACCAGGGGGTAATCCACGGGGTAATCCTGCCAGTTCTTCTGACAGTGACGGTGTCCCCGATGATGAGGCAGATACTGGAGGACCACCGGATCACAGCTACACGGCGGCAGCGTATCACACACCAGAGCCTGGCTTCTGATGATGAAGAGCTACATTGTCAACATCAAGAGAGACCTTGCAGTGGAAGAGTTGTGGGAACAGATGATGGTACAAGTCTATGAGAACTCTCAACCATTCGTCTTGTTTACAGACAACAGAGCCGCGTGGATCCAGGAGTGCAATGCTCTCCAGACACAAAACTCCTTGAATGGAGCCCTCCAAGTCAACGAGCATGGTCAACCGATCATGAACCCAGCAACTTGGAAGCTGAAGCTCATTCATTTCTACGAGCTGGTCAAAACTGGACTAGCACTCGCACTCAAGGTAACCCCTCTCGACGCCAAGGAGGAGTATGAGAAGTTTGACTGCTACGACAATGCAGGCCTCTTATACCCCATGCCTCGCATCTTGATGTCAGAATTCACAAAGAAGTACGAGGAGTTTGATATCCGGGCTGGACAGCCCCATTACCGGGAGGCCATGGCCAAGGTAGCCAAACTACTTGATCGCATGGCCCCCACCCTGAAGGAGAACTTTGGCAGCTACAAGGATGTCACCCCCCTCGGTTGCTGGGCAATCGCCAAGCTCTACAAGCTTGACCAAGACCAGCACACCCTGGAAAGGCTGTCTGGCATTGCCCAAACTGAAGCATCCAAGAGGGACGATATGACAGCACAAGGCATGCTGCTCTGTGTCTCTAAACCACCGACACAGAGGCCAACTGTCATGCCACGCCAGACGCCTGCTTTTCCCGTCACCCAGGACCCAAGTAGTGCACTCAAGGGCAAGAACGGTGAACCCAAGTCTTCCACGGTTTGCGCTACATGCAACATCACTGGACACGGTTCCGACACTTGCTACCTGAACAACCCTGGGACCCCCAACCCATCCTGGAGCCCGAAGAACCCAGCACGGTACGCCATCTGG
Source organism: Chlamydomonas sp. ICE-L (assembly GCA_013435795.1). NCBI lineage: Eukaryota > Viridiplantae > Chlorophyta > Chlorophyceae > Chlamydomonadales > Chlamydomonadaceae > Chlamydomonas > Chlamydomonas sp. ICE-L. The sequence goes on along the minus strand of JACBWV010000678.1, from coordinate 1,207,467 downwards.
CGCACCTCAACAATCCAGCAAGGCTTCGCTCCACCTCCACCCTTGGACCAGCTCAGATCTGGAGTGCCTTACTACCGCTCACTGCAGGGAGCTGTACAACACAGCCCGCATACACAAATGCGTAACCCCCCTGCACAGCAGTACAGACAGCCACAGACTCCAGTGCAACAGCAATCCTCCCTACCCCCTCAGAACCCCAGGTACAAGGGGAAGAACCCTCGACCCTTCCCAGCAGGCAACCCAGGGAACAACAACCAGGGAAGCATGGCAGGAACTGGTGGCGGGTATCAAGGTGGCTACCAAGGCAACAACCAAGGCACCCAGGGTGGGTATCAAGCAGGTTACCAGGGCAACAACCAGGGCACTCAAGGCAACTACCAAGGGCAGACAAGAGGCACTAACAACAACAGCATGCAGCAGCACCAACGGCCAGACATCGCCATGCAAATGCAACAACAACAGCACAATCGGCAGATGCAGTTGCAGCAGCAACAGCATAACCAGCAGTTGCATGACACCGTCTTCGCCATTCGTGAGGAACTTCGTTCGCAACCCTTCAGCGGACGCCATGCCTCACACCCCCATGATCAACACAGCCGTAGCAACCAGCCACTACAACTAGAGGCTCCACAAGCTGCGCAATCTGATCTACCAGAACCTGACTGGTACAATGCAGCCCTGGTAGTCAGCTTCCGACAAACTCCAGAAGCAGAGACACAAGCTAGCTCACAGGCAATTTACAAGCCCACATTTGACCCTTCCACTGACGGAACTGGGTCAACAGCTGCCATCCCCCTACCAAGCGCTCGAGTATCACGGCACGTTACCCAAGCCCAGCATCGGGCATCACAAGACCTCCTCATGGATGAGATGACAGTCTTGCGACGGGATCTTGATTTGATGTTCAGAGAAGTGCAGAACCTGCACGAGTTCAACAGGGCCTTGCAGGTCAGAGCAACAGCGGTTGAAACAGCCCAGCGCGCAGCTTGTGTCACGCACAACCCAGTGGACACATTTGTACGCGACTACACTGCTTCTGGCCAGCTGAGCCCTTCTACATCAACCTTGCTGCAAGGAACAGAGCCCAGCTACGGTGTACCGTACCTGGCCAACCTGTCCCACCAGACAGGCCTCTCGTTTACGTCCGCAACTGGCCTCCTGCAGTGCGTCAACCTCATGATCCTCGTCGACACCGGCAGTGGTCTCAACTTCATCTCGCAATCTATGGCAGACTCATTGGGATACGATCCTCTCCCATGCCACCACAAGACAATTGCGTTCAATGACGTCAAAAGCTCCCTCACCAAGGAGATTCAAATGCCCGTCACTTTTTGCAGCGACACCCCCAACGAGATCAGCGTTAGGGCAACTTTTGTCATTGCCCCTGACAACACCATCTTCGATGCCCTCATCGGTACCCCGCTAATGGCCATGCCAGGCATTTCTGCCTTACCTGACATTTCACAAGAGAAACTCACATTGCGCCCTTTCCTCCACTTGTCCAGCGCAGAGCATACTGCCACAGGTCGCGCTTTGACCGTGGACTTGCCATTCAAGCCAGTATCTCGAACCAAGCAGCTCCCTCCATGCTAGGCCGCCGCCAAGAACTAGGGTATGTCCAACCTTCAAGCTGGGAGGTCACCAGTACAGAAGACGGTCCAATGACTGTATGGAGCAAGAGGAATACACAATCCCTCGGATCCTGGACTTCATTGGCATATAGGAGAGAACTCACCGGCTCTTTTGCCCCCTCCCGCAAGCGCCTTGCAGCTCACTTGTCCTTGCACGTCTCTATTGAACGTCATAGTTCTGGAGCGTACATTGACACAACCAGCAGCAGCGACATCATCAATCACGTCCAGCACAGCAGAGCAAGAGGAAGCCACCTGGATTGTTTCTCTCAGCGCACGACGCTCTTTGACCTCCCATCCGCATCAATGCTCGATGCTCTCAGCCGGCCCCACAGTACGGGATTAGGAACCCTTGAGACATGGGTGTACCGGAACCCCCTGCATGTGCACTACTATGGCACATACAAGTTACACATGCAGTCCCGCAACATACCAGCGTACTACTTCCAAGATGAGCCTGTTAACGACACATTAGCAGCGCGCTTCTTCCTCCTCTTCTCCGACGTCCAGCACGCCCTCATGGACTCCCTGCACATCCCCTTCGCCGCTATTCACAGCCGCGACTGGACTGTAGCAGAAGTCCTCCAACCTTACCTTACAGCTTTGACGACTTCGGAAGTGCACCGTACCCTCCGCCTTGACACACCACTTCGTGGTACGGTCCAGTGCTTCACATGGCCTCACGGACCCTCACGTAGCCCTGTCCTGGGAACTTCAACCGTTCCTTCAGACTACCTGAACTACTTGTTGGTCCTCCCGCCCACCGCTACATCCCTTTTCTCCATCCGCTCCTACCCCAGAGATTACAGGAATACTGCTCAACCACCATCGTGGGCGCCTGATGAGACCCCTTGCCGGGTCAACTCCTCAACTGCACTCAACAATGTCATGCAGTACCGCAACATCCTGTCAACAGCTGTGGAACACATCCTGAGCCACCAACCCAACCATCCTGCAGCAGGAGACAACCCTCGGCATGATCCCCACCCTGCCTTCTGCACAGCTTTGCTCATCTCAGCAGCGGCATTGGTGACAACTTGGGTGCACCTTCACCCCCCGAGGGTACCATGCACTGTCCCAAGGGAGTACATCAGGAGCTCTCCAACAGGCCACAACTTGGATGGCCGCCGTGAGAACCTCTTGACTACACATCACCTCACGCCCACCGATGACCATAACTTGCTCGCTTCCTCAAGCAGATGGAGGCAAGTCATACAGCCACGGACAGAGAGGTACCTCACGGACATGGCAGCCTCCTATCCAGTCAACCGGGAGAATTCCCGCTTTGCTTCCCTTGTGGTCAGAGCTGTGCACAACCACACAGTTCTCATGTTCAATCCACTTTCGGAAACTGACACACCAACCCAGAACATGGCGTCATACAGAGAACATGTTGCGGCAGGGGATGAAAAGGTGCCACCCTTCGAGGGACCACCCACCCACCCGACGGAGTCCATCATATGGAACAAATCTGGACAGACAGCACCCATCGACCTAATGATGGACATCCTCCGCTTCTTCCCCCACCTCCGTCGTCACACGCCATTCAACATGTCCTCCATCCGATTTTCCCACCCCAACTGGTCAGCGTTCTACGTGACCCTTCTCATGCATATGGTAACCCATGCGCACAGCATGGAAAGCTACAGCTATGAGACCAACATTGACACCACGCTGTACCTTGGAGATGTTAACCTACTCCACAGGTGCATCCAACACTTGCCAGCTCAGGACAACTTCTCATCTGTCCTCACCTGGGGAAAGGAACAGGGCCTGCCCATCCGTGTCACTCTCACCCCACGCAATATGGGGGAAGTGCTCGATCCGAGGAGCATGGAGCACTCCGGGGCATCCCTACACCTTTCACACCCATTGGTCACCCCAAGTGATCCAATCAGACCTATGACTGACGCTTCTGTGTGCATCCTACCCTCAATCCAGGGCACCTATAGTCTGTACTCAAACTCCCACCCCTACTTGGATAGTTGCTACACCAGCACCCGCCTCTACCCACCTGTCCAAGGTTTCGGTTTGCCGCTGGACGCGTACGCAGTCGTGCAAGGACGGCAACCTGAGCCCTGAGCTCGCCCCCTTACACGACTAACAACAGCATACTCTCCTCTTCTCTTTCCCCTCTAGGATACAGAAGAGCTCCAGTGCCACCAACCCCGCTGCATCAATTGGTATGACACATCGGCACCCAGCTTGCATTCTACCTCCATCTTTCTGATCCGCAGGCCACCCGTCTACAACAGTGAGGATGACTTCGAGTGAGACGCTGCAGCCACCTCTGCTCCTCGCTCTCATCGTTGCCCCACCTCGCCCCTGCTGATTACTTGCTCACAATGGCCAGCACTCCATCTCCTACCTCATCCACCCCAGCCGGTGACGACTATGAAGAACCCCAAGACTTCTTCACAACGCAACTGGATGATGTCTACTGGCGACCAGGTCAGGAGTTCCTGGAAGGCCAAGCAGCAGTTTACCAAGCGTCCACTTCTTGCGCTTTCCCAGTGCACCTGGACACTTCCACTCCAGCTTCACTCCTGCCTGGCCGCCTACAAGGAGGCCTTACTAGCTGCCTCAGTCACATGGACCCCAACTATCTGCAGGAGGGGGGGATTAACAACAGTATGCCAGACGGAGCAGTCACACCCAATGCAGATAGAGGGGCCCTACATCCAGACTGTAACCTCTTCATCGGTCATCATCGGGATGGCACTGAGGCGCAACGCAAAGTGATGGCAGCCATGCTCAACAGAATGACCCCAGCAGTAGCGCGGATTATGGAGGATTTGAGAGAGGGCTACAAAGGGATTGTGCCTCCTATGCACATAGAGAAGGACAACGACAAGCAGGCATTCACTAGTCCCTACCGCAAGCCACCTATAGAAAAACTTGCTCAAGACAAAGTTTGCGCTGAATTGCTCCTGCTAGGCTTCATAGAGCCAGCTCCTTCAGCTCAGCATGCAGCAAACCCTGTCGTCGCCTTGAAGAAAGGACCTGATGGCCAGTACACTGCAAACAGAGTGTGCTACAACTACAAGGCTATCAACCTCTTGACCAAGGACATGCACACAGATTTCCCGATTGCAGAGGAATTGTTCCAAGACCTGGGTGACTCCAAGTGGTTTACACGAGTAGACCTGCGCTCGGGATTCTACCAAGTCCACATGTCTGCCGGCTGCCAAGATTTCTCAGCCTTTTGGTGGGACAAGCAGCTCTACAGGTTCAAGCATGTGCCCTTTGGACTGAAACAAGCACCAGCTTACTTCCAGAAGGTCATGGAAACTGAGTTGGGCAAACGGGGTCTCCTCAAGTTCAGCAAGGTTTTCATTGACGACATTCTGGTCCACAGCGCCACCTTTGCTAATCACATCAAGGACGTGGAAGCAGTGCTACAGTGTCTCATCGACATTGGCCTCCGCATACACCCTGACAAGTCCTGCTTCGCACTAGACGCAGTCGATTTCTTAGGCTTCGATGTCAGCAACCATGGTCTCACCCCGCAAGCAGCCAAAGTCCAAGCTATCAAGGACCTGCCCTACCCAAACAACCTCAAGGACCTCAAGACCATCCTGGGTAAGCTGCGCTACTACGGTTGTTTTTGTGAAAACTTTTCAGCCATAGCCAGACCCCTCAATGACCTCACCAAGAATGATGTCAAGTGGACTTGGGGACCTGAGCACACAGCGGCCATGGACGCCATCAGGAGGAATATCAGCACACCAGGCAAGGTTTTGCGACGCTTTGACATCAACGCGCGCACCCTCATCCACTGTGACTGGAGCCAACATGGATTAGGAGCAGTGCTCGGCCAGCTCGACTCGGAAGGTAACGAATACCTCGTCGCCTGTGCCAGCTGCAGCCTTAACAAGCATGAAGCAGGGTACAGCAGCTTCAAAGGGGAAATGCTGGCTGCCTGCTGGGCTTGCAAGATCTTTCGAGTGTATGTCTTCGGACTACATTTCACACTGGTCACTGATCACCAGCCTCTGCTGTGGATGTTCTCCTCTGCCAACGTCACCGGTGCCATCGCTCGATGGGCATGCATGCTGCAGTCATTTGATTTTGACATCATGCACAGACCAGGTGCACAGCATGGCAACGCTGACGCACTGTCTAGGTTTCCCAGCCCCACAGCAGAGGACAACACTGGCGCTCGCATTGACCTGGACAGCGACCTGTACGCAGCATTTCCAACAGTGCCCACCACCCCTTATGTGCCCCTAGACCTGACACTAGGGCACATCGTGGACTACATCCTTGACGTCAGATCTGTCTTATCCATCTGCACAACACCCCTGCCTGCCGCCGTCACATACATGGCCCAGAATGGCATCACTCTATACGAGATGTGCGGGGGAATGTGTGCAGGATTGGAAGCAGCACTGCGCAATGGCATCCAAGTTAACAGGTATATCTACAGCGACATTGCGCCCGCTGCTCAGACAGTCGCCCGCTATAGGACACAAGCTTTGACCAACCTCTACCCCCATCTGCTCAAGTCATACGCCTGCGACCATGCCTTCACGACGCTGCCCCAGGATGTGACCAAGATCACACCAGAACAGCTCATGACCGCAGCTATGAACGACCAATCACAGTGGCTCATCATAGCCGGTCCAGAGTGCCAAGACTTCAGCCCGGCAGGAGGCAACAGAGGACTCAAGGGACCCCGGGCCGCCGTCCTGCAGGCTTGTACCACCATCATAGGGTACATCCAGCAGCTACAGCATCCTCGGCAACCACTCTACATCGTGGAGAATGCAGCAATGCAGCACAACTTCCGATCACAACATATTGCTACGCAAGACTTCAACGCAGTCAACAGAACTCTTGGCCTCCCTATCTGCGTGGATGCTGCAACATTCGACTCAGGAGCGCACAGACTCCGCAACAAGTGGCAGAACTTGGTTGACCCCCTTGATCTCCAGCTCCAGCTCAACAAGACCCGTCGGACTGCCAACATTTCAGCCAACGCCTTCTTGGATCCAAGACGGAGCACTACAAGGGTCTACAGATCAGACACAGCCCCTTTTTGCTTAGCAAACAAGATCGGACAAGAGCGCAACGCACTGCCTACTCTAGTAGCGTGCCCTCTGTCTCGAGCCTTCCGACCTGACAAGCCAGGCAGCATCTACTCTCTCCAGGGCGGCGCATGGTCTGAACCAAACCCTTCTGAGAGAGAACGCATGCTCGGATACTACACAGGAGCAACAGCAGCACCCGGCCTCACTCAAAACCAGAGGCATATCCTCACAGGCAACAGCATGGATCAGCGAGCCTTGGTAGCAATCATCAGAAAGACCTTGGAAATGGCAATCCCTACACGTCTGACATCTATGCTGGAATTTCAGCCACCCCCCAGACCTGAGTTGCTACCTTCTCCCAGCCCTGCTCTTCTTCTGACAACTTCTCCCAGCTATCCCAGCAACTCTGGCGGTCGCATATCAGACCCCATGCCCCCGACACGCCAGTTCTATGGCACTGAGCTTGCTTGCCTGCTGGCAGTCACCAGGAGCAAGGCTGTCAAGCCAAACATCTGGCCATCACAGCCACCTGCACCAGCCACCAGCCACCAGCCACCAGCCACCAGCCACCAGCCAACGACCCTAAGCCGTTGCAACACTCCCCTCCTTTGCCTCTTCTGCCATCTTCAGCTCCAAGTCCTCCACTCGCCCCAGGAAGACAGTTGGATACTGACCTGCGCCTTGCTGCAATGTCCAAGGACACTGACGGTCTCGACATCCACTCTGATCAGTTTGTCTTAGAGTACTTGAGGCGAGGAATCCTCGGCTCCAACTGGACAACATCTCGTACTAGGCGTGTACTGGCAAGGTCAAGAAAGTACAGGCTCGGCGCATCTCCAACGGGAGAAGAGAGGATCATACGCATCCTGGCCAACGGCATTGAACGCATCGTCCCAGCCCCCAGCCAGCGGTCCATCCTCATTCAGAGGGCCCACGAGACCAGCGGACACTTTGGGGCACGCAGAACAGCTTACTTAGTGGTCAGCTCTTTCTGGTGGCACGGCGTTGTCAAACAAGTCGAAGCTCTGGTAAAGACATGCAAGATCTGTGACCAAGCCATGGCCTACTTCAACCAGCCAACAGCCACATTGCAATCCCACCCGATTCATGGCCTCTTCTTCGCTTGGGGAATTGATTTGTCTGGTCCCTACAACAAGACAGCCAGGGGCAACACTATGCTCATGCACGCCGTGGAGTATTTCAGAGCCGCACTCGTAGTGGTCCCCATCCCAGCCAAGGAAGCCATACATACGGTCTACGCGCACTCTCATGGAGTCTTGGCACACTTTGGCGCATACGCACTCTGCATCTCTGACAATGGACCAGAGTTCCAAGGCAAATTCAAGGAACATCTGCTTTACAACTTCATTGACCACAGGACGATCCACCCTAACCACCCTCAGGGCAACGGTTTTGTGGAGCGAAGCGTTGGTACCATCAAGGCAGCCTTGACCAAGATCTGCTCAGAAAACCTGGCCACTGACACATGGGACATTGACATAGCCAAAGTCGTAACAGCGTACAACTGTAGCCCTCAGGAGACTACTAAGTGCGCCCCCATCACTCTGCTGTACGCCCAGGCTCCGGTCATGAACAACCCTGAGGCACAGCTTGCCATGACAGCGCCGCTACCCAACCTGACAGACAGCACACAGGTGCAAGCTCTAACAGACACTCTCCTGGAGCGTGCTCAATGGATCAAGAGAGTCAGCCCAACTATTGCCAATCACATAGCAATCGCCCACCACAGGGACACCCTGCGCTACGCAAAGATCAGGGGGGGAGCCTATCACCCTCGCCTACGCAAGTTCCAGGTGGGAGACTTTGTGTACATCCGCCGTCCCAACGTGCGCAACTCCTTGCAGATGGCTGCCCAAGGCATGATCCTGCGCATCATCGACCTCAAACCAACTGAAGTCGTCGTCTTGCAAGGACGTTGCGGTTGCACCATCACCAACCATGCCCGCAATTTGTCTCCTTGCCACCTCCCTAACTTGGATGGCACAATCAGGCCAGACTTAGCAGTCCCACCCCCCAGCCTAGCCTGCAGCGTCTGCAACTTCCCTGACAACGCCAATTGCATGCTACTCTGCGACGGCTGTGGAGCAGGTTACCACACTCACTGCCTTGACCCACCTCTCTCTGCAGTGCCCGTCGAGGACTGGTTCTGCCCCAACTGCAAAGCCAGCGGCATCACTGCAATCCCCGCAGGACGCATCCCAGAAGCACCGCAGAAGGAACCTAACCTTTTTCCCACCCCGCAGACTCGCTCCAGAGACAAAGCCGCCCTCGCCTGCGACAAGATGCTTGTCATCAAGCAGGTCAGAGTCCAAGGCGGCCTCGACAAAGCTGTCTGGGGCACTGCCTCCTTCCAAGGACCACTGTCCAGGCCATGGTACTTCAAGCTAACCTACGATGACGGCCAAGTCATTAAGCTCACCATGGCTGGACTCAAGAAACTTAACCCACTCCCCACAGGCACACAGAAGACCCTACCACTCACACCTGTGCTCCCCTGCCTCAACCGTGCATGCAGGCATCCAACGCACACCATCCTGGCGTCTGATGACAACCCATCCTGTGGAGTGTACCACACATGAGCACACTATTGCTCATCTCAACTCCTTACATTCCCTCCTACCTCAGGTGATGGTTAACACTGCGGAATATCGTGACAGCACCCATGCACTCACATGGGACTGCTTGCCCCGTTACGCACCAAATTTCACATCCCATTGGGCACAGCGATACAATGGCTAACCACCACTCGCAGATGATTTACTCTGTCTTGGCCCATGCTACTATGGTGACCTCGATAACCCCCAAGGCCATGTCCTTCAACTCCCCACTAAATCTGTCCAACAGTACACTACACGCATTCACTTCCTCCAAGCTGCCTGGCACCACCAGCAAGCTGACCTGATCACAATCTTCAACAGGGTAGAGGAAACCAGGCGCATTCATGGAGCATACCCATACCCAGTACACAACACTCATGTTCCAGTAGTCTAGACACACTCTTACACAACCCACCATACACACCGTCTGGTTTGGTTATGCAGGCTGTGTAGCAGACAGACAGCTTGCATAACCCAGGCATGCCTTGTGCCTGTGATGGACCAATTACGACTAGCCAACAGGTTGTCATGTTTGTTTGTTAATCCATGCGGGAGGGGGGGAGGTGCAGAGGACATACGTCTTCATTCCTGGGACAACACACGTCCCAGTGATCACAACCGTTCTTGGGTTCTTTTTGTTTTCTTGCTTCATGTTCCGAGTTGCGTTCCATATACGCAACACAATCCCAAACTTACTTCAAAACAAGTTTGCAGCCACCACTGGGTTGCTGACTGGAAGCCTCTAGGAGGAACAGTCAGCACTTGCAATATGACCAGATGAGGATTTTCGCCCAGTTACATCAGCTTCTTTCAACTTGGACACCACGACTTTTTCTACTGGCCACTGTATTACATGCCTCCAGATTTATTCGGCCGGTCCCATACTTGACATTTGTTGACTCTCAAGGTTTTACCTCTTTAAGCAATAGACGTGGCTTTAGTTCCTTTCCGACATAACCACCACCTACCTTTTATTCTTCACTCCGTGCAAAGGGGGGGGAAACTAGGTGGTGCGTCCTGCTTTACCATACTCCAACACCAGAATGGATACACCTTCCATACATACCTTCTTGTGTAACCAGCAACATCAACCTCATCTGCTCGATACCAGCAGCACGGCAGGGGAAGGAGAGATTTCCAGATTTTTTTTCTCTAACAGAATTACAATCAACTCTTCCCGTTACCACTTCTCTTTTTTCACTACACTCACTCCCATTCCGTAGTGAAGGGGGGGAATTGCAGTGGTAACATACCTATCCTTAGGAGCACGCATACAGCCGTGACAGCTGTCACACGCGATTGCGTGTTTACCTACGTAACACTAAAAGCAAGGGAAATACCTTGTACACGCACACACACACCAAGAGCAGACTCCGACCAGACCTGTGCCCAGGTAGCCCAGATCTGGCTGAGTCGACCCACCGTACATTTCCGCCTAGTGGCCAGCTACCCACAGCTACCTAGGATTACTCGGTTACACATACGCGCCCAGGCCGCGTCACAAGCGCAGCTTGCGTGACATGCTGGCGTTTGTCTTAACACGAGACTGTTATCGGGCGCTTGTCTTAAACACGAGACATAATAATGCAATGCCGTGAAAGACATTGAGCATAACTCCTTTCGCCAGCGCATGCAAAGCCATAGTTACGAGCGTACCCTAAAGGACAGAAGAGTTGATAGTCGATTGAGACGACCGATTCTCTCTCATTCTACTATCAAACTCTCGTCCAGGTGCGTCGGTGCTGTCGCCGGGATAGGTCACTGCTAGGCGCTACTTGCGCATCTACCCCTTGCAGTGTTGGCCTTGTCGTGACACCAACCCGTCACGGCAATCCAATGCGACTGTCACGCATCATAAATAATCATCTTAGGCTCTTGCACCGCTTGACCCCTGTCGTGCATTGCAATCCCACCTTGCCGACCCTTTCCGGCAAGCTATGTAGACACTTGCGCGTTCACTTAGAAACCGCAGTTTTATCTTCTATTGTTCCTAGAACAAATTGTAACTCATTCTACTATCAAACTCTCGTCCAGAACCACCACGGATTCAAAGTCTGCGTCTCCAAGCCCCTGTCGTTACCGACTCCCGGAAACCTGTCTACCTACGGTCGCCTCCAGTACCCTCCCCGAGCATTGACAACCCCCGTCTGCCGGACTTCAGAAGGAGACTCCGGTCAACCCCTCTCCTTTCGCCTCGACTCCGCAACTGCCGGCCGAAAGTCCAACCCCTCGGAACGGTGAGACGTCACCGTCAGTACTGACGACGGTGCTTCCAACCCCTCGGTAACGCGGCTACCGGAGTACAGTACACCCCATCACTTTGCAGTGGTAACATACCTATCCTTAGGAGCACACATACAGCCGTGACAGCTCCAGGTGATTTGCCTTTGCCAAGTTACTATACAATTTAGCTGGCTGGAGCCATGGACCGGTCTATCTACTACGCCCTTGTAAGTTAAATGTTCCTGATTTGCATTGCTCCATGGTTTTATTTTCAGCAAGCTTGGGCAGACTACTTTGCAAATATGTATTTGACCTTGAAATTGGTTACATGGCTCCAGCCAGCAATTTGGCTGGCTGGAGCCATGGACCGGTCTGTCTACTAAGCCCTAGCAAGTTAAATGTTCCTGATTTGAATTGCTACATGATTTTATTTTCAGCAAGCTTGGGCAGACTACTTGGTGAACATGTAACAAAGAAATGTAACAATAACATGATAGCAAAGAGACCCTTTGCCAACTGGATTTCAGGTCTGGACTCGAGCCAGTCAAAGCCATAGACCCCTTTGCCAAGTTCGTTTTGCCATGCTTTTCTGAGACCCACTTTTAGGGGGGAAATGACATTTGCCAATACTTAAGGCACATACGGTATATGGGAAAGCTTGTTAAGCAGCTGAAGCCAGCCAGTGAGCCAGACAGACCTTAAGGGGCAGTAACCAGACAGACCACAAGGGGCAGTGTAGCTGAACTGTTGCTGAATCATTAAAAAAAAAAAAAAAATGTACCATGTGCACCGGGGGGTAGTGAGGAAGTCTTTTTGAAGTACCTAGGTCGGAAGTTTTTGTAATCTGCCTTATTTTTTATATCGCAGCTTTACACCAATATGGATCAACAAACCCTCTTCGTGTAAAAACTAGTACCAGTACCATCTTTGGGTCTTACTTTGGATCGAAAGATCTTCCCCCCCCCCCCCCCCCCCCCCCCCCCCCCTCCCCCCCCCCACACACACACAAAAAGGCCCACATCTCCTTCATATATTATAATTAGGGGGTCAAAGTATTGTCTATAGTGATCTCCTCGAGGAGCTCTATCCATTTGTGGTCTTACATTTGGATTTGATCAAAGTTTGACAACATGGTCAAGCAAACACCCTTTCCTAAAAGTGATGCTGAGCTGAGCAAGCTAGTGTTGGGGTTTGAGAATGTTAAGGCCGTGTTAAGCCCAAGTTGCATGCCTAAGTACCCTCCTTATATCCAAGAAGTTTAGGGAGGGAAAATTGAGCTTCTGGTTTGACCCAACTTTCACACTTGGTGTACTCACAACCTGTGGTGGCCACTACTCGAGCGCTACCACGACACATAAAAAAACGCCCACTGTAATAAAAACCAGGAGTTTTTAAGCATCTCAAATAGAGTGTTGGTCGCCCAATAACTATGAAGTATCCCTAAGGCATAAGGCAATTGATCTATACAGTATTCCTAAGGCATAAGGCGATTGATCTATTCAGTATACCTAAGGCATAAGGCGATTGATCTATACAGTATTCCTAAGGCATAAGGCGATTGATCTATTCAGTATCCCTAAGGCATAAGGCGATTGATCTATTCAGTGTTCCTAAGGCATAAGGCGATTGATCTATACAGTATTCCTAAGGCATAAGGCGATTGATCTATACAGTATTCCTAAGGCATAAGGCGATTGATCTATACAGTATCCCTAAGGCATAAGGCGATTGATCTATACAGTATTCCTAAGGCATAAGGCGATTGATCTATTCAGTATTCCTAAGGCATAAGGCGATTGATCTATACAGTATCCCTAGGACATAAGGCATAAGGCTTTTAATTTGAAGTTAGGGGCGTGGTGTTGAGGAGACCCTCCCATACGCCGCATGCGCAGCTGGGGAAAACAACATGGCAGACATGGTAAGTGTCACCCTCCAGGCGGTAGGGACTCCTCCATGCGACGTGTGGCAAGAATGCTGGTACAGGAGGCAATAGATTCTCTGTGCAGCTTAGACATGAGTTTGTCTACGTGTTCGCGACTGATCTGACGACAAAATTTACTAATTCTAGAAAACAAGCGCGGATGGGGACTTTTACCACACTGTTTTCTCCACACCGCAAACACTAAATCGCACCAGTGGGGATTCAAACCCGGCAAACTTCCGACAAACTTCCGGCATTCTTCGTTCTTTCTAGGAGCTCAACCATTGAGCCATTTGTCGGAACGGGGATTTCCGATCTCATGCATGGACCAGGAAGAAGTAGGGAACGGCAACTGATATTAGAGTTTAAAAAACGAATTTAACGAACATTATTATTGTGTCACAATAATATTAGTTTTTCAAATAAATTCAAAAATCTGGTCAGACGGCTCGTACATATAATACTAGCCAACATTCACTATATTATGAATTCACTCATATTAACTAACTTAGCCTTTCCTTAGGTAGAAGGCATCAATACAAATTAAATTACAATTAGGGCAGAGCAACGTATTTGCAGCCACGCGCGTTGGGCGCCCTATGGCAGGGGCAAGGGGTAGACTCAGATACTGTTTCTTTTGGGGCTATGCGCAGCAGCTTCCACCCAGCTCCATTAGCCAGCGGCAGAGTCAAGCACAAAGATAACTGCTGCATTGGAATGCCTGCCATGCTAGCATTCAGACACACTAGCTAGCTTCGAGTTTGGCCCAAGGGTGGGTGAAAGGAGCTGCATAGAAGCTGCTACGTATCGCTCAAATAAGAATCAGTGGACTCAGAAGCAGTCAAACTTACTGTTGTGGAACAGGGCTGCTGCTGCAGAAGGCTTCAAGGAGCTGGTTGTTGATGATACACAGCAGACACCATCAGAATCCACTTCGACGGGGAAGAGGACTCGAGGATTCGGCATCGAAGCTGACCTACAGAGCGAGAATTAGGCAAATTGGCTCAGACCGCAAAGTAAGCTCGTTCCACACACACACACACACACACACCTCAAATACCCCTCCCACCACCCCCACACCCCCACACACGCAAGATGCAGAGTCCACACACACACACACACACACACACACACGCACACACACACCTCAAACACACACACACCTCAAACACACACACACCTCAAACACCCCCCCAACTGGCTTCTTGCGTAATGGAAACCGCAAGGATAAAATAGAGGATTAAGCAGAAGCGAAACAAGACGACGGATGCATAGCAGGACAAGGGGTGTGATGTAGCCAAGGGAGGCCAGGAGACAGCTTAGTAGCTGAAAATTACGATGCAGCATTGAAGAATTCGATGAAATTGGGGTTCATTCCATCAATGCTTTTTCTTTTTAAGCTCTTCCTATATATACGGGTGGGCAAGTCCCTTTAGCTTATTTGGCCTACCCCTAGACTGTAACATACATACATCGTGCGATGAGGCTAGTATGCAATAGTAACAGAGGTAAGTGGGATGTGCAAGAGGGTGGGGCCCCATGCATGCCATACAGGCAGATTGAGGTTAAAGAGCGGAATACCCAACTAGCTATAGAGCAGGGGTAGCCAAATAGGCTAAAGGGACTTGCTCAACCATGATATCAGGAGGGGCTAGACAGAAAAAGCACTGATGAACTAAACCCCAAACAATCATTTTACCAACATAGGCGCTGGCATTGTGCTACAATGATTTGCGATTCTCATTGCACTTTTGAATACTATAATAATCCAGCCTCAGTGCTACTCCAATAATTCAGCCTCAATATTTTCCCTCATCCCCCAACTGCCATGTGAGTGCCTTCCCCCCATCCCACCCACTCCTGCAGTAGTGCCCCGCTACCACCCCCATACAGCCAACAGCCATGTCCCCCCCCCCACCCCCCCCCCCCCCCCCCCACACACACACACACACACATCCATATGGGTGTCATGCATGGCAGTGCCCTTTCACCCATGCAAAGCCATAATCTTGCCCCAACACCCCCTAACAACGATGGCCATTGCCCACCACCACCCATGCAGCCATATAGGTGTCATGCATGGCAGTGCCCTTTCACCCACGCAAAGCCATAATAGTGCCCCACCACCCCCTAACAACGATGGCCATTGCCCACCACCACCCATGCAGCCATATGGGTGTCATGCATGGCAGTGCCCTGTCACTCTCGCTAAGCCATGATAGTGCCCCACCACCATCCTAACAACAATGGCAATTGCCCACCACCACCCACGCAGCCATATGGGTGTCATGCATGGCAATGCCCTTTCACCCACGCAAAGCCATGATAGTGCCCCACCACCATCCTAACAACGATGGCCATTGCCCACCACCAACCATGCAGCCATATGGGTGTCATGCATGGCAATGCCCTTTCACCCACGCAAAGCCATGATAGTGTCCCACCACCATCCTAACAACGATGGCCATTGCCCACCACCAACCATGCAGCCATATAAGTGTCACGCATGGCAATGCCCTTTCTCCCACGCAAAGCCATGATAGTGCCCCACCATCATCCTAACAACGATGGCCATTGCCCACCACCAACCATGCAGCCATATGGGTGTCACGCATGGCAATGCCCTTTCACCCACGCAAAGCCATGATAGTGCCCCACCATCATCCTAACAACGATGGCCATTGCCCACCACCAACCATGCAGCCATATGGGTGTCATGCATGACAGTGCCCTTTAACCCATGCAAAGCCATGAACAGGCCCCACCACCATCCTAACAACGATGGCCATTTCCCACCAACACCCATGCAGCCATGAAATTGCCCCACCACCGCCCCTATTCAGCCATGGCAGTACCCCTAGGCCCACCCCACCCATACCCTCATGGCAGTGCCCCACCCACCCACAGGCATGCAGTCATAGCAGTGCCCGACCCATACAGCCATAGTAGTGCCCCCAGCCACACCCCTATGGTAATGCTCTACTCCAACTCATAAACCAAGGCAGTGCCTCAACCCCACCCATGCAGCCATGGCAATGACCCAACCCCCCAAATACCCACATGGCAGATTGGTAGTGCACCAGCCCCACCCATACATCCATGAAAGTGCCCCACACTCACACATGCAGTCTTGGTAGTACCCCACCCCAACCCCCATGGAAGCTTCACAACATCCTCTTCCTCTCATCATTTTCAGAATGCGAACCTGGAGTCAGATTGCTATTCCTCCGTATAGATCCGTGATCAGACGTCGCAAATCACAGGCCCAACCTGTACCGGCGAGGACCGAAGAGGAGCCCTCGCAGGCCCAGCCAGGTAGCATCTATCACGCGCCCCCCACGAGTGCCTAAATTCAAGCTTTATCGAGCGGTATAAATGATAAGCGTAATGGTGCAGCGAGGGGAAAGTAACAAGGGGCTTTGTGTTAGCGTTTGTAAGGTCGGGAGCCGCTCCTACGTGAGCGGTCCCAGGCCAAACGGAGGCGGAGAGGGGAAGATACTCCCGAGGTGCCACTGCCGAGGTGCCACTCCCAAAACATTTATATAGAGGTCAGACCGCAGACCGCAGACCGGGTCCTCGCTCACAGATTAATAGGGTGGATTCCCATTGGGGCAGGATTGAAAAACAAGTGACCACTTGCACACTTGCCGACTTAATGTACTTTGTACACCGTCCTGCGTACGTCGTTGCTGAGCTGGCATGCTGCGTATATGCAGTAAAGGACAATTATGCCCGGGGTCGATATCGAGCTTGCGACGTACGGGTGTCTTGCTGATGCCTACCTGTGAGTTATATCGGAGAAGAACTCTTACATTACAAAATTACAGCCTAGTGAGATGTTCTGCCAAGAGATGAACTGCAGTACTGATGTACATGGTGTTACCAAACTGCGAGATTGAAAAACAAGTGACCACTTGCTTGTACCTCAGCAGGATTGCTGAGCGCATCTAACTCAGCAGAATTGCCGAGCGCAACTACCTAAGTAGAATTGCTGAGCGCAACTACCTGATCAGAATTGCGATGCGCAAGAACCTCGGCAGAATTGCTGAGCGCATCTTACATACCAGAATTGCTGAGCGCAACTACCAGAGCAGAATTGCTGAGCGCATCTACCTGAGCAGAAATGCAGAGCGCAAGAACCTCAGCAGAATTGCTGAGCGCATCTACCTGAGCAGAATGCTCGAGTGCAAGAACCATCGCAGAATGGCCGAGCGCAAGAACCTCAGCAGAATGGCAGAGCGCATCAAACTTAGCACAATTGCTGAGCGCAAGAACCATAGCAGAATTGCTGAGCGCAAGAACCTTAGCAGAATGGCAGAGCGCGACTAACTTAGCTGAATCGCAGAGCAATTCCCATTAGCAGGAATGCAGGCATGCAAGCCGTCAGATTATCCATCCATCGATTGGACGCGCCACCGAGGCTACCAAAGCCACCAAGGCAAGGCGTACTGATTTGTCTCCATGTACTACCCGTACTTTTGTACCCCGTAACCTGTCTCTAAGTTGTTCGCCCGCTCTATTGAAAAACAAGTACGGATAACCGACGACCCATCCAGTGTTTACCTTCCCATAGGGGTTTTGGATGGTTCGTATTTGTACGGATGTACTGACGAAATACCCATCCAGACGACCCATCCAAAAGCCAAAATCCATCCAGACCCTCGACCGAGGTGTGGGTTGGATGGCTCTGGATGGGTCGCAAAATATCCGGCTCCTTCCGGCACAGTCCGGCATTGATCCGGCGTCGTTCGCGCAACTGACGCGTATTGCTTTCTTCAACCGACCTGCTAGTTTCATTAGCCAGGAGTTTCCGAACTTTTGAATCACAGATCATCTTTGAGCAAGACAGAATCTGGGACATTCTAACAATTTCTTCTCCATTCGACGCAAACTTCTCCAGCTCCCTCAGCTGTTTCCCATGCCCATACGAGTCAGGATTGTACAGTCAGACTCAACATCAGTTTGTGCAACAGCAGCAGCACGACAACCCCCTAAGCTCCGAAGGAGTAGGCAAGGCAGCAGGCAAGGCAGGAGGCAAGGCAGCAGGCAAGGGAGCAGGCGTGGCAGCAGCAGATCGGAATAGCTCCATGGCTGACATGCTCATCGCGTGGAAAGATTGAAAGAAAGAAATGGACGCCGCGAGGTATGACTTCAGGTAGCGGAGTGCGGTCTTGAGAAGAGGAATAGATGGATCTAGGAAGGATCAGCGCAAGAAATTGAACTGTCAACGATCGATCCGTCTTTTCTTGCGACTATTGATTGAAAGTACCTGCGAAGGTTCCCGGTGGTACATGCGTGTATTGCTGCACCCATCCAGTCGCTTGCAATGGGAGTGCGTTTTGGATGGGTGGCCGTGTACGGATGCACGAACCATCCAAAGAGCTCAACGACCCATACAAAGGGCCCAACCGACAAATACCGACCCATCCAGTACTACAACCGACTTTACCCATCCAGTCCAATGGGAATCCACCCGTACCATGGTACCTGGGTAGGCCAACCGACGGAGCTCGTTACATCACCGTCGTTACATCACCACGGTGTCGTTACATGGACTCTTTCAAATCCCAGAAGCCACTCCACCTGGCGTCTCCTTCCTTGTGTTCCTGCCGTAGTACGCGCCTCGAGCGCGCAAGCCAGCGTGACGAGGCAACTTTTCCACCCATTGTTCCCCTCTCTACTCCTTTCCACCCTTTCCACCCCCTTTCCACCCCTCCACCTCTGTCCACCCCTCCTACCTCTCCTTTCCACCCCTTCTACCTCTCCTTTCCACCCCCCCTACCTCTCCTGTCCACCCCTCCTACCTCTCCTTTCCACCCCCCCTACCTCTCCTACTACTCCTTTCCACCCCTCCACCTCTCCCCACCCATTTCCACCCCTTTCCACCCCGTCTACCTCTCCTCCATGACCCTATTTTGAAGATTGGTGAGCACGCTAGTCGGCTTCTTAGTCCACCTCCGTTTCAAGGTCTGCTCTCAATAGCGCCTCTGGTTGGTTAACCGTCCAGCTCCGTTTCACGAGTTGATCTCAATAGCGCCTCTAGTTGGCTTTTGAGTCCACCTACATAACAAGGGAAGGGGGACAGCACGTTGGTTACACTATGGGTAGTGTGAGCGTGAGCGTTCAACTTGTTGGGGGACCTCGGAGAACACTGGAGGTGGAGTCTAGTTTAATGGTAAGTTGGTCTGAATAGTGTGTGTGGGTTGGGTTGGGTTGGGTTGGGGGGGTGGGGGGGGGGGGGGGGGGGGGGGAGTGGGGCAGGGGGGGCGGGGGGGTTGTGTGTGTGAGTCTGTGTAAGTGTGTGTGTGTGTGTGTGTGTGTGTGTGTGTGTGTGTGGGGGGGGGGGGGGGGGGGGGGGGGTCATCCTTAAAGGTAGGCTGGTCTGAATAGCGGGGGGGGGGGGGGTAATGGGTGTGTGAGAGGGTGGGGGGAGGGTCCAGTTTAACGGTAGGTTTATCTGGGTAGTGGGGGGGGGGGGGGGGGGGGGGGGGGGGGTAGTGTGTTAGTATTTGTGTGTGGGGGGGGGGGGGGGGGGGAATTCCAGTATAATGATAAGTGTGTCTGCCTAATGGGGATTGGGGTAGTGGGTGTGGCGAGAATGGAGTGGGGTAGGGGTGGTGGTAGGGTGAGGATGAGTGGAGGTGGAGGTGGATTCCAGTTAAACGGTAACTTTGTTTATCTATCGGTGTTGGCAAGTTGGTTTGTGAAGTGGTGTGGTGTGTTGGCATAATTGTGTCTGACCTGGTGTGGTGTGGTGTGTTGGTAAGTTCGTTTGTGAACTGGTGTGTTTGTTTGTGACTGGTGTGGTGTATTGGTAAGTTTGCTTGTGACGGGTGTGGTGTGTTGGTACGTTTGGTTGTGAACTGGTGTGATGTGTTGGTACGTTTGTTTGTGACTGGTGTGGTGTGTTGGTACGTTTGGTTGTTTGTTAACTGGTGTGGTGTATTGGTACGTTTGTTTGTGGACTGGTGTGGTGTGTTGGTATGTTTGGTTGTGACTGGTGTGGTGTGTTGGTACGTTTGGTTGTGACTGGTGTGGTGTGTTGGTACGTTTGGTTGTGACTGGTGTGGTGTGTTGGTACGTTTGGTTGTGACTGGTGTGGTGTGTTGGTACGTTTGGTTGTGGACTGGTGTGGTGTGTTGGTATGTTTGGTTGTAAAGTGGCGTGGTGTGTTGGTACATTTGCTTGTGACTGGTGTGGTGTGTTGGTAAGTTAGCTTGTGAACTGGTGTGGTGTGGTGGTAGGTTAGTTTGTGACTGGTGTGGTGTGTTGGTATGTTTGGTTGTGAAGTGATGTGGTGTGTTGTTAAGTTTGTTTGTGAAGTGGTGTGGTGCGTTGGTAAATTCGTTTGTGAACTGGTGTGGTGTGTTGGCATGTTTGTTTCTGACCTGGTGTGGTGTGGTAAGTTGGTAAGTTGGTTTGTGAACTGGTGTGGTGTGTTGGCATGATTGCTTCTGACCTGGTGTGGTGTGGTGTGTTGGTAAGTTTGTTTGTGAAGTGGTGTGGTGTGTTGGCATGTTTGTTAGTGAAGTGGTGTAATGAGTTGGTAAGTTTGGTTGTGAACTGGTGTGGTGTGTTGGTACGTTTGGTTGTGACTGGTGTGGTGTGTTGGTTGGTTCGTTTGTTACTGGTGTGGTGTGTTGTTGCGTTTGGTTGTGAAGTGGTGTGGTGTGTTGGTGCGTTTGGTTGTGAAGTGGTGTGGTGTGTTGGTGCGTTTGGTTGTGAAGTGGTGTGGTGTGTTGGTGCGTTTGGTTGTGAAGTGGTGTGGTGTGTTGGTAGGTTTGGTTGTGAAGTGGTGTGGTGTGTTGGTAGGTATGTTTGTGAAGGGTATGGTGTGTTGGTAGGTTTGGTTGTGAACTGGTGTGGTGTGTCGGACAACCTAGCTGGTCCCTTCACACACACACACACACACACACACACGTGACAGAGCTCCTCAGTTTGGTGAGCTCATGTGTGGAACGGCCCCCTTCCCCTTCCCGACCCCCTCCCCCCCACACACTGTACCTTGCACTTCACCCCCCCCCACACACACACCCCTACCCTCCCCCCTTCGCACACACACACACACACACTCACACAGGTGACGGATCTCCTCAGTTTGATGAGCTCATGTGTGGAACGGCCCCCTCCCCTTCCCCCCCCCGCCCCCTACCCGCCCCCCCACGCACCCACCCACCCCTTCACACACACACACACAGGTGACAGAGCTCCTCAGTGTGGTGAGCTCATGTGTGGAACGGCCCCCTGGCAGCCTGAAGTTGGTTCACAAGGGGATCACTCTTCAGGAGGGGGGGAGCGTGAAGCTAAAGGATGGAGGTGAGAACCATCCCTCCAACTTCCTTGCCTGTTAAGCTATGCCTAGCAGCTTCTAGCCTCCTTACCTGGCTTCTAGGCACCTCCCCAAGTGCACAAGGGGATCACTCTACAAGACAGGGGGAAGGGGGGGGGGGGGGGGGGGGGGGGGGGGGGGGGGGGGGGGGAAGCCTCCCTCATTCCCTCCCTCCCTTTCTCCCCCCCCCTCCCTCCCTCCCTCCCTCCTTCCCTCCTTCCCTCCTTCCCTCCTTCCCTCCTTCTCTCCTTCCTTCCTTCCCCACTAACACATGTACGCATATCCACAGATAGTCTGCCGGCCATGCTCCAGCGAATAGCCCCCTCTGCCCCCCAAAACTATCCCCACTTGTCCCTGATACCTTACCTAACACATGTGTCCATGTCACCTGACACTAGACCAACACCTGCACCCTGGTCAACATATAGCCCGCCCCCCTACCCAACTAGTTTCTGCGGTGGTGGGGGACCCTCCTTGACATGGCTCCCCCCACCTTACTCCTCCATGACTAGCCCCTTTCGGTGATATACATTGGTCTGGTGGTAGACCAAGTCACTCTGAGGATGAAGAGTCGGGGGTTCGATCCCCCCTTCGGTCGCTCTTGGCGTTGCAGGTCATTGTCAACCGCGATGGTAGCTTGTCCAGTTGAGGTAGAAGACCGCTCCCTACCCGCGTACAATGGGCTCCCTTAACACCATGCCCCACCAGGCGTTATCATTACCTTTCCACCATAACTCTCTACTCCCCACCGGTCCCCTATACCCTCCATCTTGACCCCTATCCCAACACTTGCTCCATTGCGTACAGATAGCCTGCTGGCCGTGCCGCAGCAAAAGGCCTCCTCTATCCATCTAGTGTCTGCGGTGGTGGGGGACCTCCATGACATTACTCCCACCACCCTACTCGTCTACAACACCCTGCTCCCCACCCGTACCCTATACCCCCCTCTTGACCCCTAGCCCAGCACTTATTCCCTTCCGTACATATAGCCTTCTGGCAATGCCCAAGCTAAAGGCCCCTCTACCCTTATAGTGTCTGCAGTGGTGGGGGACCCTCATTGACACCACTCCTTCCACCCTACTCCTCCACAGCACCCTACTCCCCGCCCGTCCCCTATACCCCCCTATTGATCCCTAACCCAACACATGTACCCTTGCCCATAGATAGCCTTCTAGCCATGCCCCAGCAAAAGGCCCCCTCGGCCCAACTGAACCACCAGAACCACTCTCCCCGCCCCTCCCTAACACTGCACCAACACATGCACCCTTACACACAGATGGCCTGTTGGCCATGCCACAGTGAAAGGCCCCCTCGGCCCAACTGTACCACCAGAACTACTCTCCCCACCCCTTTCTAACACTGCACCAACACATGCACACTTACACACAGCTAGCCTGTTGGCCATGCCACAGCGAAAGGCCCCCTCAGCCCATCTAGTGTCTGTGGTGGTGGAGGAAAACTCATTGACACCACTCCTCTCACCATACTTCTCCATAAAACCCTGCTCCCCACCTGAACCACCAGAACCACTATACCCGCCCCTACCTGGCACTAGGCCAACACATGCACCCTTACACACAGATAGCCTGTTGGCCATGCCGCAGCGAAAGGCCCTCTTGGCCCAACTGAACCACCAGAAACACTATGCCCGCCCCTCCCTGACACTAGACCGACACATGCACACTTATCCACAGATAGCCTGTTGGCCATGCCCCAGTGAAAGGCCCCCTGTGCCCATTTAGTGTCTGCCATGGGGGGAGACTCTCACTGACACCACTCCCCCCACCCTACCCCTCCATAATACCCTGCTCCCCACCCGTCCCCTATACCCCCCCTCTTGACCCCTAGCCCAACACTTGTTCCCTTGCCCACAGATAGCCTGCTGGCCATGCCACAGCGAAAGGCCCCCTCGGCCCATCTAGTGTCTGCAGTGGTGGGGGAGACAGACGGGGGAGCTGCTGACGAGGAGGAGCCCTCTAGGTTGCCCCCTACTGCTTATGCTTGGGAACATAAACTCGTCAACTTCTTGCGGCAAAAGTAGGTTTGCAGTGTGTCTGTGTTTGTGTCTGTGTATGTTTGGGTATCTGCGTGTGTGTGTATGTGTGTGTGTGTGTGCTTGTGTGTGTGTTTGTGTATCAGTGTGTGCTTGTGTGTGTGTGTATCAGTGTGTGTCTGTGTGTGTGAGTGTCTGTGTGTATGCATGTGTTTGTGTGTATGTCTGTGTTTGTGTATCTGTGTGTGTGTTTTGTCTGTGGAGGATGAGCCCTCGAGGTTGCCCCCTACTGCTCATGCTTGGGAACATAAGCTTGTCAGCTTCTTGCGGCAAAAGTAGGTTTGCAGTGTGTCTGTGTGTGGTGTGGGTGTGTATGCTTGTATGTCTACCGCCCTCAATGGAGCAGAGCCCCCACAGTTTCATTGCGTAGCATAAGATAGGGGTATGCTTGATCATATCACATCATAAAAATTGATGCTAGCAACTTTGGTGTCAGCATTTTGTTTCAGGGGTCTTCAAGAAAAATTTGTGTTTTGCACATGGATGGCATATATTTAGGGGTCGGCTATGTTATATAATATGAGTGAATTAATAAAATTATATAATATTTAGGGGACGGAAATATGACATCATATGATATCAAATAATGCCGGCAGTCTGACTAGGCTAAAGTTACCATTTAAATAAAATATCAGATGATGTAATTTGTATGATCTCATATGATATCAGATGATGTAATTTGATCATGATGATCATATGATCTCATAAAATATCAGATGATGTAATTTGTATGATCTCATATGATATCAGATGATGTAATTTGATCATGATGATCATATGATCTCATAAAATTTCAGATGATGTAATTTGTATGATCTCATATGATATCAGATGATGTAATTTGATCATGATGATCATATGATCTCATAAAATATCAGATGATGTAATTTGTATGATCTCATATGATATCAGATGATGTAATTTGATCATGATGATCATATAATCTCATAAAATATCAGATGATGTAATTTGTATGATCTCATATGATATCAGATGATGTAATTTGATCATGATGATCATATGATCTCATAAAATATCAGATGATGTAATTTGTATGATCTCATATGATATCAGATGATGTAATTTGATCATGATGATCATATGATCTCATAAAATATCAGATGATGTAATTTGTATGATCTCATATGAATTTGTATGATCTCATACTCGCCTTTGGTCAACATCATATGATATGCCAGTCCCTACATATGTTCCACACGTCTGTTCATTTAAGCTCCTACACACACATACAAACAATTGCACTGGCGGCTACCTCAGGTTGATAAGGGCGGTCAGGCCACGCCACTTGTGCATGACCCCGCGACATGGGCCGGTCACCTCAGGTTGATAAGGGCGGTCAGGCCACGCCACTTGTGCATGAACCCGCGACATGGGCCGGTCACCTCAGGTTGATAAGGGCGGTCAGGCCACGCCACTTGTGCATGAACCCGCGACATGGGCCGGTCACCTCAGGTTGATAAGGGCGGTCAGGCCACGCCACTTGTGCATGAACCCGCGACATGGGCCGGTCACCTCAGGTTGATAAGGGCGGTCAGGCCACGCCACTTGTGCATGAACCCGCGACATGGGCCGGTCGCCTCAGGTTGATAAGGGCGGTCAGGCCACGCCAGTTGTGCATGAACCTGCGACATGGCTCGGTCACCTCAGGTTGATGAGGGCAGTCAGGTTGTTTGTGGAGGCGGATGGATATGGGGTGTGGTATGGTGTGCAGGCTTTGGGGGCTTTTCTTAGTATCTTATAGGCGCTCTTCCCATAGCTTTTCTTAGCAGCTTAGCAACAATGTTTGTTTTCAACCAAGCATCCCCATTCCGTCGCTGCATGGATGAGCATGGGGCTGGCTAAGCTAGTCAGCTTAGCCAGACCCAAAGTAATGATAACGCCTGGTAGGGTGTGGTATTAAGGGAGCTCCGTCTTACGGCGGTAGGGAACAGGCTGCTACTTTACCTGGCCAGTCAGCTTGCTCAGCTACGCCATACCCATGTAGTGAGCTTTGCGCTGCTCGGGAGACAGTGCGTCACACTTGGGTAGCAACGAGTTCCTCAATGTGCGGCGTGTCGCACCAAACAAAAAAGTGCCAGACTTATCACATGTAGTCAGCTTCCCATTGCTCTGGAGACAGTGCGTCGCACTTGGGTAGCAATGAGTTCCTCAATTTGTGGCGCGTCGCAGCAAAACAAAACAGTACTAGACACATCTAGCCAGCTACGCATTGCTCAAGGGGACTCAGCGCGTCTCACTTGGGTAGCACTGAGTTCCTCAATTTGCGACGTGTTGACCAAACAAACAGTGCCAGACCATTGTAGCCAGCTTCGCGTTGCTCAGTGGGCCGTGCGTCTCACTTGGGTAGCACCGAGTTCCTCAATTTGCGACGTGTTGACCAAACAAACAGTGCCAGACCATTGTAGCCAGCTTTGCGTTGCTCAGTGGGCAGTGCGTCTCACTTGGGTAGCACCGGGTTCCTCAATTTGCGGCGTGTCGCACCAAACAAAAAAGTGCCAGACTTATCACATGCAGTCAGCTTCCCATTGCTCTGGAGACAGTGCGTCGCACTTGGGTAGCAATGAGTTCCTCAATTTGTGGCGCATCGCAGCAAAACAAAACAGTACCAGACACATCTAGCCAGCTTCGCATTGCTCAAGGGGACTCAGCGCGTCTCACTTGGGTAGCACTGAGTTCCTCAATTTGCGACGTGTTGACCAAACAAACAGTGCCAGACCACTGTAGCCAGCTTCGCGTTGCTCAGTGGGCCGTGCGTCTCACTTGGGTAGCACTGAGTTCCTCAATTTGCGACGTGTTGACCAAACAAACAGTGCCAGACCATTGTAGCCAGCTTCGCGTTGCTCAGTGGGCAGTGCGTCTCACTTGGGTAGCACTGAGTTCCTCAATTTGCGACGTGTTGACCAAACAAACAGTGCCAGACCATTGTAGCCAGCTTCGCGTTGCTCAGTGGGCAGTGCGTCTCACTTGGGTAGCACTGAGTTCCTCAATTTGCGACGTGTTGACCAAACAAACAGTGCCAGACCATTGTAGCCGGCTTCGCATTGCTCAGTGGGCAGTGCGTCTCTCTTGGGTAGCACCGAGTTCCCCAATTTGCGACGTGTTGACCAAAACAAAACAAAACTTTGCCAGACCAATGTAGCCAGCTTCCCGTTACTCAGTGGGCAGTGCGTCGCACTTGGGGAGCACCGAGTTCCTCAATTTGCGACGCATCGCACCAAAACAAAACAGTGCCAGACCCATGCAGTCAGCTTCGTGATGCGCGGGGGCAGGGCATTGCACTTGGGTAGCACTGATTTCCTCAATTTGCGGCGCGCCACACCAAAATTAAACAGTGCTAGACCCAGGAGATGGGGCGGTGACCAGGGCATGGTATCCACATGCCTGACTTGGAGAAAGGCGCACAGCCTCTGAGATCTCCATCCAGGTATTCAGCTTTGCGCTGCTTGGGGGGCAGTGCATCGCACTTGGGTAACACCAAGTTCCTCAATTTGCGACGCGTCGCACCAAAACAAAACAGTGCCAGGCCCATGTATTCAGCTCCGCACTGCTCAGGGGGCAGTGCGTCGCACTTGCGTAGCAACACGTTCCTCAATTTGCGACGCGTTGACCAAAACAAAACAGTGCCAGGCCCATGTATTCAGCTCCGCACTGCTCAGGGGGCAGTGCGTCGCACTTGCGTAGCAACACGTTCCTCAATTTGCGACGCGTTGACCAAAACAAAACAGTGCCAGGCCCATGTATTCAGCTCCGCACTGCTCAGGGGGCAGTGCGTCGCACTTGGGTAGCACTGAGTTTCTTAATGTACGACACGTTGACCAAAACAAAACAGTGCCAGACCCGTGTATTCAGCTTCGCGCTGCTCGGGGGGCAGTGCATCGCACTTGCGTAGCAACACGTTCCTCAATTTGCGACGCGTTAACTAAAACAAAACAGTGCCAGGCCCATGTATTCAGCTTCACGCTGCTCAGGTGGTAGCGCGACACACTTGGATTGCACTGAGTTCCTTAATTTGCGACGCTTTGTCCCAAACAAAACAGTGCCAGACCCATATAGTCAGCTCCACGCTGCTCAGTGGGCAGTGCGTCGCACTTGGGAAGCACTGAGTTCCTCAATTTGTGATGTGTCGCACCAAAACAAAACAGTGCCAGACCTATGTAGCCAGCTTCGTGTTGCTTAGGGGGAGGCAGCGCGTCACACTTGGGTTGCATCGAGTTCCTTAATTTGCGACGCTTTGTCCAGAACAAAACAGTGCCAGACCCATATAGTCAGCTACGTGCTGCTCGGTGGGCAGTGCGTCGCACTTGGGTAGCAAAACGTTCTTCAATTTGAAACGCGTTAACTAAAACAAAACAGTGCCAGACCCATGTATTCAGCTTTGCGCTGCTCAGGGGGCAGTGCGTCGTACTTGGGTAGCACCAAGTTCCTCAAATTGTGATGTGTTGACCAAAACAAAACTGTGCCAGGCCCATGTAGCCAGCTTCGCGCTGCTCGGTGGGCAGTGCGTCGCACTTGGGTAGCAAAACATTCCTCAATTTGAAAAGCGTTAACTAAAACAGAACTGTGCCAGACCCATGTATTCAGCTTTGCCCTGCTCAGGGGGCAGTGCGTCACTCTTGGGTAGCAACGAGTTCCTTAATTTGCGACGCTTTGTCCAAAACAAAACAGTGCCAGACCCATATAGTCAGCTTCGCGCTGCTCGTTGGGCAGTGCGTCACACTTGGGTAGCTCCGAGTTCCTCAATTTGCGACGCGTTGACCAAAACAAACAGTGCCAGACCCATGAAGCCAGCTACGCGCTGCTCGTTGGGCAGTGCGTCACACTTGGGTAGCACCGCATTCTTCCATTTGCACCGCGACGACCAAACGTAAACAAAACAGTGCCAGACACACGTAGTGCTGCTTGGGGGGCAGTGCGTCACTCTTAGGTAGCAACGAGTTCCTTAATTAGCGACGCGTTGACCAACACAAAACAGTGCCAGGCCTGTGTATTCAGCTTCACGCTGCTCAGGGGGCAGTGCGTCATTCTTGGGTAGCAACGAGTTCCTTAATTTGCGACGCTTTGCCCAAAACAAAACAGTGCCAGACCCATATAGTCAGCTTCGCGCTGCTCAATGGGAAGCGCGTCGCACTTGGGTAGCACCGAGTTCCTTAATTTGCGATGCGTTGCACCAGAGTAAAACAGTGCCAGACCAATGTAGTCAGCTTCGCGCTGCTCAGGGGGCAGCGCATCGTACGTGGATAGTACCGAGATCCTCAATTTGTTACGCGTCGCACCAAAACAAAACAGTGCTGAGCAGCCTATATACAATACCACCCTCAACCCTACCCCTATACTCCCTATACCCTATCTTATATTTAATATCACCCTCAACCCTAACCCAATAGTCCCTAAATCCTAGCTTCAATCCTGCCGTGTTGTAGGGCGCAGTGGCCAGGCTGGCTGATCGAGTGGGTCATTATTTGGCGCCCATTGCGACTTGCACTTCTGCTGCTGTGGTTAGTGGGAGCCCGTCTGTCTCATCACTTATCGTTAGGACCTGTATAT
The DNA here is from genome assembly GCA_013435795.1 of Chlamydomonas sp. ICE-L. Lineage (NCBI taxonomy): Eukaryota > Viridiplantae > Chlorophyta > Chlorophyceae > Chlamydomonadales > Chlamydomonadaceae > Chlamydomonas > Chlamydomonas sp. ICE-L. Next base: position 1,178,091 of record JACBWV010000678.1, on the reverse strand, counting down.
GTCTTGGTAGGTCAAGACACATTTTTTATTTTTATGAAGAAGTTAGGAACAAGTCCTATATGCACGCGTTGCAAGCAACGCGAAAAATTGGCAGAGTGCATTGGCAACAGAACAACAGGTGGCAAAGATGGAGTTGGCCGAAGCCAGTTGGTTATTTGGCGCCCGTTGCGACTTGTAATTTTGCTGCTGTGGTTAGTGGGAGCCCGTCTGTCTCATCACTCATCGTCAGGACCTGTGTATGTCTTGGTAAGTCAAGACATACATTTTTTTCATTTTATGAAGAAGTTAGGAGCAAGTCCTAAGCACGCGTCGCAAGCAACGCGAAAAATTGGCAGATTGCATTGGCAGCAGAACAACAGGTGGCAAAGATGGAGCTGGCCGAAGCCAGTTAGTTATTTGGCGCCCATTGCAACTTGCACTTATGCTGCTGTGGTTAGTGGGAGCCCGTCTGTCTCATCACTTATCGTTAGAGCCTGTCTACGTCTTGGTAAGTCAGGACAAATTTTAAATTGGATCAAGTATGTTTTAATAAGAAAATGCTTTAATTTCAACTAGCACTTCTGTCTCGTCACTTATTGTTAGGACCCTTCTACGTCTTGGTAAGTCTGGGAAATCTTGGCTGTGTAAGAGATTGGATCAAGTCTACGTTTTTTAATATTTTGATAAGAAAGTGCCTTGATTTGAACTAGCCCGTCTGTCTCATCACATATCTTTAGGACCTGTCTAAGTCTTGGTAAGTCAGGACAAATGTAAAAAATGTTTTTTTGTATTAATTGAGAAGTTAGGAAAATGTTGTACTGGACTGAACTGGATACAAAAAAAATCACCTCACCTTACCTCACATCACATGAAATCACATGAAATCACATCACCTCGCCTCGCCTCGCCTGGCCTGGCCTTACCTCACATCACATCACCTCACCTCACCTCACCTCTACCGGCCTGGCCTGGCCTGATCAGACCTGGCCTGTTCTTCTTGCACAGGTCAGCATGGTCACCGTCATATTTGTTAACCTAGGAATCACCTGACCTGACCTGACCTGACCTGACCTGACCTGACCTGACCTGACCTGACCTGGCCTGGCCTGGCTTGACCTGACCTGACCTGGCTTGACCTGACCTGACCTGACCTGACCTGACCTGACCTGGCCTGGCCTGGCTTGACCTGACCTGGCCTGACCTGACCTGACCTGGCCTGGCCTGGCCTGGCTTGACCTGACCTGACCTGACCTGACCTGGCTTGACCTGACCTGACCTGACCTGGCCTGGCCTGGCTTGACCTGACCTGACCTGGCCTGGCTTGACCTGACCTGGCCTGGCCTGGCCTGGCTTGACCTGATCTGACCTGACCTGGCCTGGCTTGACCTGACCTGACCTGACCTGACCTAACCTAACCTGACTTGGCGTAACCTGACCTGAGCTGAACTGAACTGACTTGGCCTAACCTGGCTAGACCTGACCTGAACTGACTTGGTCTAACCTGAACTGTCCTGAACTAACTTGGCCTAACCTGGCCAGACCTTACCTGACCTGACCTGACTTAGTCTAACCTGACCTGGACTGAACTGAACTGACTTGGTCTAACCTGACCTGACCTGATCTGACTTGGCCTAACCTGGCCTGACCTGACCTGACCTGACTTGGGATAACCTGACCTGACCTGATTGCGCAGGTCAGCATGGTCACTGTCATATTTGTTAACCTAGGAATGACCTGACCTGACCTGACCTGGCCTGGCTTGGCCTGACCTGATCTGACCTGACCTGACTTGACCTGACCTGATCTGACTTGACCTGACCTGACCTGACCCGACCTGATTGGGCAGGTCAGTATGGTCACTGTTATCTTTGTTAACATAGGAATGACCTGACCTGGCCTGGCTTGGCCTGACCTGACTTGACCTGACCTGACCTGATTGCGCAGGTCAGTATGGTCACTGTTATCTTTGTTAACCTAGGAATGACCTGACCTGGCCTGGCTTGGCCTGACCTGACTTGACCTGACCTGACCTGATTGCGCAGGTCAGTATGGTCACTGTTATCTTTGTTAACCTAGGAATGACCTGATCTGGCCTGGCTTGACCTGACCTGACCTGATTGCGCAGGTCAGTATGGTCACTGTTATCTTTGTTAACCTAGGAATGACCTGCCCTGGCCTGGCTTGGCCTGACCTGACTTGACCTGACCTGACCTGATTGCGCAGGTCAGTATGGTCACTGTTATCTTTGTTAACCTAGGAATGACCTGACCTGGCCTGGCTTGACCTGACCTGACCTGATTGCGCAGGTCAGTATGGTCACTGTTATCTTTGTTGACCTAGGAATGACCTGACCTGGCCTGGCTTGGCCTGACCTGACCTGGCCTGGCTTGGCCTGACCTGACCTGACCTGATTGCGCAGGTCAGTATGGTCACTGTTATCTTTGCAAACCTTGGGACTAAGGGTGCGGGAGAGAAATCGGCATACTCCAGTTCATTTGTATATTTCATGTATTATTGTTTATATGTGGGTCTCTGTGTGCTAGCCCTGGACTCAATGGCGTCGCTGTCTTCTTGCGCAGGTTGGCATGACCACCGTCATATTTGTTGACCCACCAATGCCCTCACCTGACCTCACCTGACCTGGCCTAATCAGACCTGACCTGACCTGACTTGACCTCACCTCACCTCACCTGATTGCCAGGTCAGCATGGTCACTGTCATCTTTGTAAACCTAGGAACCAAGGGTGTGGGAGAGACATCGGCATACTCCATCTTCAACCCCAACATTGAGGTAACGTTCACCATTTGTATTGCTTTTAGTTGTTAGTTTTAATTCAGCTGTTAGCACTTTATTTTGATTTCAGTTTTTTAGTTTCAGACCAGGAGTCGTAGGTTAGTAGGAGTGTAAGATTTTGATGTTTACTTTATTATGTTGATGATGGGAGTGGTACCAGGAGGAGGAGTGCGAGGAAAGTTGTGCTGTTGTCCATCTTCAACCCCAACATTGAGGTAATGTTCGCCGATTGTATTGCTTTTAGTTTTTAGTTTTAGTTCAGTCTTTTGTCTAGTTTGCATTTTATTTTATTTAGTTTAGTTTACTTATTTAGCGAGGAAAGTTGTGCTGTTGTCCATCTTCAACCCCAACATTGAGGTAATGTTTGCCAATTGTATTGCTTTTAGTTTTTAGTTGTAGTTAAGTCTTTTGTCTAGTCTGCATTTTATTTTATTTAGTTTAGTTCAGTTATTTAGCGAGGAAAGTTGTGTTGTTGTTCTTCAGCATTCTCAACATTGAGGTGATGTTCGCTGATTGCATTGCTTTTAGTTTTTGTTCAGTTTTTAGTTAAGTTTGCATTTTGTTGCATTTTTTATTTTTTCTAGTTGAAGACCAGGAGTTGTACAATTAGTATGAGAGTAAGATTTTCATGTTTACTTAATTTTAGTGATGGTAGGAGTGGTGCAAGGAGGAGGAGGAGGAGGGAGAGGAGGGAGGGGAAAGTTGTGTTGTTGGTCATCAGCATACTCAACATTGAGGTCATGTTCACCAATTGCAGGTCGTGTCTAAGGTGCCTCCAGGTCGTGTCTAAGGTGCAGCAAGTGTGTGTGTGTGCGTGCATGTGTGTGTGTGTATATGTGTGTGTGTTCCATACACAACTCCTGGTTCCACATATCAGCATACTCAGCATTGAGGTCATGTTCACCAATTGCAGGTCGTGTCTAAGGTGCCTCCAGGTCGTGTCTAAGGTGCCTCCAGGTCGTGTCTAAGGTGCCTCCAGGTCGTGTCTAAGGTGCAGCAAGTGTGTGTGTGTGCGTGCATGTGTGTGTGTGTATATGTGTGTGTGTTCCATACACACCTCCTGGTTCCACATATCAGCATACTCAGCATTGAGGTCATGTTCACCAATTGCAGGTCCTGTCTAAGGTGCCTCCCAGGTCGTGCCTAAGGTGCCTCCAGGTCGTTGTCTAAGGTGCCTCCAGGTCGTGTTCTAAGGTGCTCCAGGTCGTTTTGTCTAAGGTTGCCTCCAGGTCGTGTCTAAGGTGACTCCAGGTAGTGTCTAGGTGCCTCCAGGTCTGTCGAAGGTGCCTCCAGGTCGGTATAAGGGCTCCAGGTCGTCTGTCTAAGGAGTGCCACAAGGTAGTGCCTAGGTGCTCCAGGTGTTGTCTAAGGTGCCTCCAGGTTCGGTCTTAGGTGGCTCCAGGTCGTTGTTTAAGGTGCCTCAGGTCGTGTCTAAGGTGCCTCCAGGTGTGTCTAAGGGCCTCCAGGTCGTGTCGAAGGTTGCCTCCGGGTCGTGTATAAGGTTGCCCTCCAGGTCGTTGTCTAAGTGCTCCAGGTTCGGGTTAAGGTGCCTCAGGGCGTGGGATAAGGTGCCTCAGGTCGTGCTAAGGTGCCTCCAGGTCGTGGCTAAGGGTGACATCCAGGTCGTGTCTAAGGTGGGCATACAGGTCGGTGTCTAAGTTGCATCCAGGTCGTGTCTAAGGTGACTCCAGGTCGTTGTCTAGCAGTGCCTCCAGGTCGTTTGTCTAGGTGCATCAAGGGTCGTTGTTAAGGTGCCTTCAAGGTCGTGTCTAAGGTGCCTCCAGGTCGTGTCTAAGGTGCCTCCAGGTCGTGCCTAAGGTGCCTCCAGGTCGTGCCTAAGGTGCCTCCAGGTCGTGTCTAAGGTGCCTCCCAGGTCGTGTATAAGGTGCATCAAGGTCGTGTTTCAAAGGTGCATCCAGGTCGTTGTCTAAGCGTACTCCAGGTCGTGTCTAAGGTGCCTCCAGGCGTGGCTAAGGTGCCTCCAGGTCGTGTCTTTAAGGGGCTCAAGGTCGTGTCTAAGGTGGCCTCCAGGTCGTTGTCTAAGGGGCCTCCAGGTGTGTCTAAGGTGCTCCAGGTCGTGTCTAAGGTGCCTCCCAGGGTGTCTAAGTGCCTCCAGGTAGGGTCTAAGGTGCCTCCAGGTCGTGTCTAAGGTGCATCAGGTCGATATGCTAAGGTGCTCCAGGTCGTGCCTAAGTGCCTCAGGTCGGTCGAAGGTGCCTCCAGGTCGTGTCTAAGTGCCTCCAGGTCGTGTCTAAGGTGTGACTCCAGGTCGTTGTCTAAGGTTGCCTCCAGGTTGTAAGGTGCTCCAGGCGTTGTCTAAGGTGCCTCCAGGTGGTGTCTAAGGTTCCTCCAGGTCGTGTCTAAGGTTGCCTCCAGGTCGTGTCTAAGGTGCCTCCCAGGTCGTGTCTAAGGTGCCTCAAGTGTGTCTACGGGCCTCCAGGTCGTGTCTAAGGGCCTCCAGGTCGTGTTAAAAGGTGCCTCCAGGGTCGTGCCTAAGGGTGCCTCCAGGTAGTGTCTAAGGTGCCTCCAGGTCGTGGCGAAGGGGTGCTCTAGGTTCATGTCTAAGGTGGCCTCCAGTGTGTCTAAGGTGCTCCACGTGTGTTGAGTTTGCCTCCAGGTCGTGTCTAAGGTACTCCAGGTCGTGTCCGAAGGTGCCTCCAGGTCGTGTATAAGGGCCTCAAGGTCGTGCACGGGTGCCTTTCCAGCGTCGTCTGTTAAGGTGCCTCCAGGTCGTGTCTAAGGTGCTGCCAGGTCGTTGTGTCTAAGGTGCCTTCAAGGTCGTGTTCTAAGGTGCCTCCAGGGTCAGTGTCTAGGTGCCTAGGTCGTGTATTAAGGTTGCCTCCAGGTCGTGTCTAAGGTGGCCTCCAGGTCGTGTTCTGAAGGTGAATCAGGTCGTGTCTAAGGTTGCCTCCAGGTCGTGTCTAAGGTGCCTCAGTAGTGTCTAAGGTAGCCTCCAGGTAGTGTCTAAGGGGCCTCCAGGTCGTGTCTAAGGTGCTACAGTCGGGCTAAGGTGCCTCCAGGTCGTATATAAGGTGGGTTTGGTGTGCCTACCAGGGCGTGGCCTAAGGTTGCCTCCAGGTCGGGCTCAGGGCTCCAGGTCGTGTCTAAGGTGCCTCCAGGTCGTGGTATAAGGGCCTCCAGGGCGTGGCAAGGTGCTCAGGTCGTTGTCTAAGGTGCCTCCAGGTGTGTTAAGGTGCCCTCAGGTCGTGGCAAGGGTGCTCCGGTCGTGGTTAAGGTTGCCTCCAGGTCGTGTTAAGGGGACTCCGGTGTGTTCTAAGGGGCCTCCAGGTCGTTGTATAAGGTGCCTCAAGGTCGTGTCTAAGGGGCCTCAAGGTCGGTATAAGGTGGCATCAGTCGGTCTAAGGTGCCTCCAGGTCGTGTCTAAGGTGCCTCCAGGTCGTGTCTAAGGTGCCTCCAGGTCGTGTCTAAGGTGCCTCCAGGTCGTGTCTAAGGTGCCTCCAGGTCGTGTCTAAGGTGCCTCCAGGTCGTGTCTAAGGTGCCTCCAGGTCGATTTGTCAAGGTGCATCCAGGTGTTTTTGTCTAAGGTGCCTCCAGGTCGTTGTCTAACCCGGGTGCCTCCCAGGTCGTTTCTAAGGTGCCTCCAGGTCGATGTCTAAAGGGCCTCCAGGTGTGGCAAGGTCGTTATAACGGTGCCGCCAGGTCGTGTCTAAGGTGCCTCCAGGTCGTCCGTGTTCTAAAGGTGCTCCAGGTCGTGTCTAAGGTGCTCCAGGGTCGTTGTCCTAAGGTGCCTCCAGGTCGTGTCTAAGGTGCCCTCCAGGTCGTGTCCGGTTGCCTCCAGGTCGTGCCTAAGGTTTGACTCAAGGTCGTGTCTAAGGTGCCTAGCCAGGTCGTGTCTAAGGTGCCTCCAGGTCGTTTGTCTAAGGTGCCTCCAGGTGTGTTAAGGTGCTCCAGGAGTGTATAAGGTTTGCCTCCAGGTCGTGTCGAAGGTGCATCCAGGTCGGGTGTCGAAGGTTGCCTCCATGGTCTTGTTAAGGGCCTCCACGTCGTGGATAAGTTTGCCTACAGGTCGTGTCTAAGGTGCCTCAAGGTCGTGTCTTAAGGGTGCCTCCAGGTCGTGTCTAAGGGGCTCCAGTCGTGTCAAAGGTGCCTCCAGGTCGTGTCTAGGTGGCATCCAGGGTCGTGTTACGGTGCCTCCAGGTGTGTATACGGTGCCTCCAGGCGTTCCTGGTGCCTCCAGGTCGATTGTCTAAGGTGATCAGTCGTGTTCTAAGGTTGCTCCAGGTTGTCTAAGGTGCCTCCAGGTCGTGTTAAGGGGCTCCAGGTCGTGTCTAAGGTGCCTCCAGTCGTGTCTGAGGTGCTCCGGTTAGTGTCTAAGGTGCTACAGGTCGTGTCTAAGGGGCCTCCAGGTCGTTTCGAAGGTGGCCTCCAGGTCGTGTTCTAAGGTTGGCCTCCAGGTCGTGTCTAAGGGGTGGCATCCAGGTCGTGGCAAGGTCGGTTAAGGTGCATCCAGGTCGGGTCTAAGGTGCCTCCAGGTCGTTGCTAAGGTGCCTCAAGGTCGTTCTAGGTGCCTCCAGGTCGTGTTTGTGCAAGTGAATCCAGGTCGTGTCTTAAGTGCATCCAGGCGGTCTGTCTCTACGGTTTGCCTCCAGGTCGTGCCTAAGAGTTGCCTCCAGGTCGTCGTCTAAGGTGGCCTCAAGGTCGTGTTAAGGTTCCTCCAGGTAGGTGGCTAGGTGTCCTCAGGTCGTGTCTAAGGTGCCTCCAGGTCGTGTCTAAGGTGCCTCCAGGTCGTGTCGAAGGTGCCTCCAGTCGTGTATAAGGTGCATCAGGTCGGTTAAGGTGCCTCCAGGTTCGCGGGTGCTAAAGGGGCCTCCCAGGTCGTGTCTAAGGTGCCTCCAGGTCGTGTCTAAGGTGCCTCCAGGTCGTGTCTAAGGTGCCTCCAGGTCGTGTCTAAGGTGCCTCCAGGTCGTGTCTAAGGTGCCTCCAGGTCGTGTCTACGGTGCCTCCAGGTCGTGTCTTGGGAGCTACCCAGTCGTTCCTAAGGGCCCTACCAGGTCGTGTCTCGAACGGTGGCCCCAGGTGTGTCTATCTAAGGCGCCTACAGGCTCGTGTCTAAGGTTGCATCCAGGTCGTGTTTAAGGTGCTCCAGGTCGGTCTAAAGGTGCCTCCAGGTCGTGGCTAAGGTGGCCTCAGGTCGTGTCTAAGGTGCCTTCCAGGTCGTGTCTAAGGTGCCTCCAAGGTGGAGTGTCTAGGGGAATCCCAGGCGAGATGTCGTAAGGGTTGCCTCCAGATCGTGTCTAAGGTGCCTCCCGGTCGTGCTTAGGGGTCCTCCAGGTCGTGTCTATTAGGTGCGATCCAGGTCGTGGACTAAGGGGCCTCCCCAGGTCGAGGTCTAAGGTGCCTCCAGGTCGTGTCTAAGGTGCTCCCGGTCGGTTGTCTAAGGTGCCTCCAGGTACGGTCTGTAACGGTGCCACCAGGTCGGATGTCTTAAGGTTGCCTCCAGGTCGTGTCCTAAAGGTGCCTCCAGGTAGGTCGAAGGTGGTTTTTTTTTGTTTTTTTTTTTTTTGCCTCCCGGTGGCGACGTTGTCGAAGGTGGCCCTCAGGTAGGATGTCGAAGGTGCCTCCGTCGTGTCTAAGGTTGCTCCAATGATGTGTCTAAGGTGCCTCAGGTCGTGGCCTGTCTAAGGTGCCTCAGTGCGTGGCTCAGGGTGCTCCAGGTCGGGCTCAGGTGCTTCAGGTAGTTGGGTGCATAAGGTCATGTGCCCTCCAGGGTCCGTTTTTGTATAAGGATTGCCTCCAGGTCGGTCTACACGGTGCTCCGAGTGTCTGTGCACTAAGCGTGTGTCATACCAGGTAGTGGCCTAACGGTGCCTCCAAGGACCCGGTCTAAGGTGACCTCCCAGGTCGGAGTTTAGCTGAAAAGTTGTCTAATGGTGCCTCAAGGTCGTGGCTAAAGCGTTGTGCCCCCTCCAGTCGTGTTAAGGTGCCTCAGGTGGTCGTATAAGGTGCCTCCAGGTCGTGTCTAACGGTGCTCACCAGGTAGTGGCTGAAGGTGTATCCAGGTCGTGCAAGGGTGCCTCCAGTGCGTTGATCTAAGGTGGCGCTCCAGGTCAGGTGGCTAAGGTGCCCTCACAGGTCGGTGTATAAAGGTGCCTCCAGGTCGTGCTCGAGGTGCTCCAGGTCCAGGGCCTAAGGGCTCCAGGTCGTGTCTGAATGGTGCCTCCAGGTCGTTTGTATAATGGTGCCTCCAGGTTAGTGGTCTAAGGTGCCTCCAGGTCGTTGTTTACTCCGGTGCCTCCAGGTCGGTGGCTAAGGTGCCTCACAGGTCGTGGCTATAGGTGACTTGCCAAGGGTGTGTCTAAGAGAGCCTCCAACGGTGGGTCATGGTTAAAGGTGCCGCCAGGTCGTGGCGATAAGGGTGCCTCCAGGTCGTGCTAAGGTTGCCTCCAGGTCGTTGTATAACGGTGCCTCCAGGTCGTGTTAAGGTGCCTCCAGGTCGTGGCTAAGGTGCTCCAGGGTCGTGGCAAGGGTGGCATCAGGTCGTGTCTAGGGGATGCCTCCAGGTCGTGGCAAGGTGCCTCAAGGTCGTGTCTAAAGGTGCCTCCAGGGTCGTGAGTATAAGGTGCCTCCAGGTCGGGTGGCCCTAAGGTGCTCCAGGCATGTGTTAAGGTGCCTCCAGGTCGTGTCTAAGGTTGCCTCCAGGTCGTGTCTAAGGTGCCTTCCAGGTGTGTCTACAGGTTGGTGCCTCAAGGTCGTGTGACATAAGTGCTATGCAGGGTCGTGTCTGTAGATGGTGGCATCCAGGTACGTTGTCTAACGGTGCCTCCAGGTCGTGTATAAGGGCCCTCACAGGTCGTACATGTCTAAGGTGCCCCAGTGTCGTTGTTCTAGGTGCATCCAGGTCTTTGTCTAAGGTGCGCCGTCCGGGAGTGCTCTTAAGGTTGCATCCGAGGTCGTGAAAGTCTAAGGTTGCCTAAAGGTCGTTGTCGAAGGTTGCCTCCAGGTAGTGTCTAAGGTGCCTCGCAGGGTCTGTTGTCTAAGAGGTGCCTCCAGGTCGGATCTACAGGATGCCTCCAGTCGTGCCTAATGGCCTACCAGGTCGTGCCTAAGGGTTGCCTCCAGGTCGGGCCATATGCCAATGTGTCCTAAGGTGCCTCCAGGTGTTGTCTAAGGGCCTCCCAGGTCGTGGCTAAGGGGCCGCCATGGTCGGAGATGTCTAAGGTGCCTCCAGGTCGTGCTCTAGGTGCTCCAGGTCCGTGCCTAAGTGCATCCAGGTCGTGCCTAAGGTGCCTCCAGGTCGTGTAAAGGTGCCTCCAGGGTCGGAGGTGTCTAAGGTTGCCTACCGGTCGTGTCTAAGGTGCCTCCAGGTGGTCTAAGCGTGCTCCAGGTAGTGTCTATCTTAGGTGCCTCCAGGAGGTCGGTAGAAGGTGCCGTCCAGGTCGTGAAGGAAGACCCCCAGAGTATATGTCTAAGGGTTGCATCGCATGGTCGTGTCTAAGGTGCTCCAGTCGTGGCAAAGGTGTTGTGTCTTAGGTGCTCCAGGTTCGGTCTTAGGTGCCTCCAGGTGTGTGTTAATGGGTGCCTCCAGGCGTGTCTAAGGTGCATCCAGGTCTGTCTAAGGTTTAGCCTCCAGGTCGGCAGGTCTGACCAGGTGCCTCCAGGTCGTGCCTAAGTGCCTCAGGGGTAGTGCTACTAAGGTGCCTCCAGGTCGTGTTAAGGTGCCTCCAGGTCGTGTCTAAGGGTGCCTACAGGTACGGGGATGTCGAAGGGTGCCTCCCAGGTCGTGCTAAGGTGCTTCCAGGTCGTGGCCTTATGGTGTATAAGGTGAGCCTCAGGTCGTATGTCTTACGGTGCGCTCCACTAGGGTGTGCGTGGCTAAGTGTGGCACCTCAGTCGTCGGTCTATATAACGGTGCCTCCAGGTAGTGTCAAGGTGCCTCCAGGTCGTGCCCTCTAGGTGCCTCCAGGTCGTGCATAAAGGGTGCTAGCTTTGAAATCAGAGGTCGTGTCTAGGTGCCTCCAGGTCGTGTCTAAGGTGGCCTCCAGGTCGGGTTCTAAGGTGCACACTCCAGAGTCGTGTTCTAAGCGTAGGGGCCTCCAGGTCGGGTTAAGGTGCTCCAGGTCGTGTCTAAGGTGCCCACCAGGGTCGTGTCTAAGGTGCCTCCAGGTCGTTTCTAAGGTGCCTCCAGGTCGTGTCTAAGGTGCCTCCAGGTCGTGTCTAAGGTGCCTCCAGGTCGTGTCTAAGGTGCAGCAAGTGTGTGTGTGTGCGTGCATGTGTGTGTGTGTATATGTGTGTGTGTTCCATACACACCTCCTGGTTCCACATATCAGCATACTCAGCATTGAGGTCATGTTCACCAATTGCAGGTCCTGTCTAAGGTGCCTCCAGGTCGTGTCTAAGGTGCCTCCAGGTCGTGTCTAAGGTGCCTCCAGGTCGTGTCTAAGGTGCCTCCAGGTCGTGTCTAAGGTGCCTCCAGGTCGTGTCTAAGGTGCCTCCAGGTCGTGTCTAAGGTGCAGCAAGTGTTTGTGTTTGTGTGCATGTGTGTGTTTGTTTATGTGTGTGTGTTTCATACACATCTCCTGGTAACACACATCAGCATACTCAGCATGAGCTCATGTTCACCAATTGCACTTCTTTTAGTTGTTGATTTTCCTATTAGTTTTTTTTGTTTAGTTTTAAGTTTAGTTTGTGGGTTTAGGGTTAAGGATTTTGGCGAACACTAAAGCGCACCCATAGGAATTCGAACCCCGCACTTTTTTGTTTAAACAAGCTCAAACATTGAACCATTCATCAAAACGGGATCACCCTACAAGTGCTCAGTTATGTATCATAGTGTCATAGTTATGTAGCATAGTGTTGCAGGGGTGCTCAGTTAGGTATCATAGTGTTGCAGGGGTGCTCAGTTAGGTATCATAATGTTGCAGGGGTGCTCAGTTAGGTATCATAATGTTGCAGGGGTGCTCAGTTAGGTATCATAGTGTTGCAGGGGTGCTCAGTTATGTATCATAGTGTCATAGTTATGTATCATAGTGTTGCAGGGGTGCCACGTTAGATTAATTAGAGTAAAGGGGTTAGGGCGAAAAAGCTTCTAGTAGCACCCAAAGGCTACTACAAGCACCGTGGTGCTACACACAGACACTGGTTACATTCATAAACTGTATCTATGTTGGGGACGTTGGGGACTTGGGGGTCATAAGAATGTGGTGTGGTAGTGTTCAGGGTGCTACATTTTGTACAATTTGGGGGGGTGCTTTTGACGCAGCTGCCTCCTATCGGGTTGCACTTTTGACTCAATTGGAAACGAAAATATGCGTGCTGCGTCCAGAGGGCGTTTTTAAAATTGTGTCAATCACGCAGTCGGGCTACTAAACCTTGCGCGCAGCGCACAATAGTGCGCGACATGAAGCACCCTGGTGGTGTGGTGTGGTGGTGTGGTGTGGTAGTGTAGGAGGTGTCGTGTGGTAGTGTTGCTACCCATGTTAACTCCACCCCACGACGGTGATCTGCCTGAAGGCTGATATACCATGTAATACAACCAAACTTGTTTGTCTTGTTGCGGGCACAATTACTGGGGCATCAGAATAATGTAACCACCACCACCATCATCATCATCATTATCAACATCTGTCTTGTCGTCATCATCACCACCATCACCACCACCACCATCATCATCCCCATCATCCCCATCCCCATCATCCCCATCACCACCACCATCATTTTCATCATCATTGTGCACCAACCTTCACCTTCTACCTACCTACCCTACAGCACCTACCTGGAAAGCTTGATGCAAACTACCGGTAATACCAACCACCAACCACAACCATGTACAGAACAAATACCAACCACCAACCACCAACAAAAAATATGTAGAGAACAAATACCAACCACCAACCACCAACAAAAAATATGTAGAGAACAAATACCAACCACCAACCACCAACAAAAAACATGTATAAAACAAATACCAACCACCAACCACCAGCAAAAAATATGTAGAGAACAAAGACCAACCACCAACCACCAACAAAAAACATGTATAAAACAAAAACCAACCAGCAACCACCAACATGTACAGAACAAATACTAGCAACCTACCACCAACCACAAACATGTTTAGTACAAATACCAACCACCAACCACCAAGCACAAACATGTTAGAACAAATACCAACCACCAACCTGACCTCCGCCCTCTGCCCACCTATCCTACAGCGCCTACCTGGACAGCTTGATGCCAACGAAATAGATCGCCAGATTCGCCGAGGGCACATGTGATATGGAAGATCAGATATATGACCTTACACCAAGTAGCACAGAGCGTGATGATATATATCATCGCCCCTACTAGGGTAGGGTACATCCGACATGTATGGCTGTACTGCCTATGCTATAACATCGCTTCTACTACTTGAGACGCGACAGTTTTTCCCAGCCTTGTCAGCATTTTAGTTTGGGTCCGGTTCGATTACATCGTCTACCAGCCGTCTTGTATAATATGTTGACATGGCTGCTGATTAGATATGATGGATAAAGCGCGGCAAAACAACTGCGTTTTTTTACTTTTACGAAGCTGTACACCTAGATTCTTATTCTAAATCGAGCACCTCAAAATATGTAGATTAATCCAGCATATATCAGGCTGCTCTCCGCCAGGGTACTTCCATTGACCAAATTGGCCAGCGCTTTAGCGCACTTGAAAATTAAATCGCGCTTTGTAGTGCAAAAAACGCTAAAATTGGCTGCTGCGCCCAAAGGAGGTTGCAAAAAACGGCGCAAAACGCGCAGTGGGGCTCAAATGTAAGATTGGTCAGCGAAAATATAGAACAAATACCAACCAAAAACCTCAACCATGTATAGAACAAATACCAACCACCAACCACAACAGTTGGTCAGTGAAAACAATAGCGCGCGCTTGGAAGTACCCTGCTCTCCGCCTGCTAGCTGAGTGAGCAAAGGTGATATGAACCAGGGTAGTACTTCTTGCCAGATCGGACAGCTCTTAAAGCGCACAAACGTCAAAAAACTGCGCGAAACGCGCAGAGGGGCTCAAAAAGGCAGCGCAGCACCCCAATTTACCCCAGGAGGTGGGTCTCCCCACACGAACCAGCGATAGCGAGGATTCAGTTTATTACATACCGGCATTAGTATATGATCTCCGATGGCTAGGTATTTAAATATATGTTGTGGTACTGAGGGACTGGCATATCATTGCTTTGACCAAGAGCGAGTTTTTTTAGTTGTGAAAGGAATCTCACCCCTGGAGATGGGTGGGTCCGAAAAAACCCTGCGACACCAAGGATTCAGTCTTCGTATGATGTCATACAACTTGCATAATATGATCTTGTACATAAATGGTTACTTTATATCAGCTTGGACAACACTCCGGAGAGTGGACTTTGTGTGTGCAGCACGCCAATCTATAAATGCGGAGACGAGAATAAGTTACAAGCACAGGAGACCCATTAAGGGGCACCAGTGGAGGAAAGGGGGCGGTAGCCTGGAACCTGATCAGGGTACAGGCTAGACAGCGCGTGTCAGAAGAACCGATGACGCAGTCAACAGCAAGCTGACATAGTACTGTCAGGACCGATAGTTCTAAGGGAGTACACAAGGAGTCACCAAGACATAAAACAAGCGAGAGCACCGCTATTCATGCTGATACTCCACCTATGACGCAGGTGACATACAATACTAGTACTCCACCTATGGCACTGGGGACATAGAACCATAAACTGGTAGGAAACAAAAATTATTAAGGAACGGCGGAAAAACAGGAAACCAGAAGAAAGCCTTGTCTAAAATAAAAGGATGAGAAAGGATGAACCAAAAACCACTGTAGTACTCCGAAAATGTAGCAGCAAAAAACTTGGGTCATACCGAGCTGAGCTGAGACCAAAATGGAAATGTAGCCATCCATGGTAAGCGCAAAAATACTATTCATCCAGAATAGTAGGCACCAAACCAGAAAATCACAGGGAGGCCAAACATAAATCAATCCCAATACCAAAGGAAGGGGAACAACGGTGACTGAAAGAACCGAGAACTTAACCTAAAGAGAAGACTGAAAAAATCGTATATCAAAGTTGGGGAACAACGGTATAGAAAACCCGATCCGGGAATAGGAACCTAACGCCAATCAATGATAACCAAAGAGACGGATTGAAATATCGTGTGAGCGCAGCACACGAGAGAATCAAAGCCTAAAGGACGCAGACAAGAGGACACTAAAGACTACGATGGAAAAAAAAGTCGATGGAAAAATCCACTACCTTAAAAACTATTCTTAGCATAGAATTCATGACTAGGTTGGGATGAAAAAACCATGATGAACTGGTTTCTCACTCAAAGATGGAAGTAAGAAGATGTATGAAAGTTAATTATCAGGACGGCGTCCACTGCGGCCTGAAGCATGGGCGAAGTCCGGCGCTGCGAGACCTGGGATCACAGAAGGTGGGGAAGCGTTAGGTCGAAGTCGAGATTTGAGGTATGGGAAAAAGGAGACGAGAATGACAGTGCAGCAAGTCACACCTGGTGCAGAAAATCGCACCAATGGCAGAAAATCGCAAATCGCAAGGGCAGAATTCGAACATTTATCGCTAGGGTGCGAAGAGTAGAGCCGAGGCATGTAAAGGTCCTAATATCCCGCCGTCGATGATCAGTCAATCCCAAGTCCCCCCCTCTATCGCTCGACTCACCCGGTTGGGGGGTAGAGGGAGCAGCACCCGTAGTGGTGCTGACCATACCCCCCTGCTTCCTACCACCTCCAGAATCTCCAGGTCCAGACGCGTAGGTCGTCCTCCTCTGGCGAACCCTACGGCAGTGCCGGCGATCCGCCAGCTTGATCGAAAAAAATCTCCAGAAGGTAGCACACTAGAGCGCAAGCTCATGACAGTAGCCGACCGTCGGCTGGGCAGAGCAAAGGGGGCACAGACGACGTAGACATCAGCAGGGAGCTTGGTCGGCTTGGCAATCTCCGGTATGCAGGCAGAGCCTCAAACACCGGAGATATGATAGCGACGTCAAGGACGCGAGCAGACGAAGACGGGGTATCTCCACCGATGTCCAGGCTAATCGCCGACTTGAGTCTGCACGTCACAGTCATCTACGACAGACGGGAGGAGGCGACAGACGGCAGGGGAGGAAAAGGAAGAGAAGATGGAGGAATGACCGGGGGGGGTTACTTCCACGATGGCGGAAGGACTCTCATGACCGCTAGCAGAGGCAGCTGGTGCACAAACGTCCAGCCAATCATCAAGAGGAGCCGTTCCTCCGTTGGAAGGATTGGTCGCAGCCATCGCTGAGAATGATACTGCGCATCCCGCGCGTCCAGGAAAGACCATCCATGTCATGGAGTTTCTCAAAATGGCGGGAGGGTCCTCGCGGAAGTTGCATCGCAAAGCAGTGGTAGTAAATGAAGGGCCGTATAACCTATCAGCTTGGATAACACTCCGGAGAGTGGACTTTGTGTGTGCAGCACGCCAATCTATAAATGCGGAGACGAGAATAAGTTACAAGCACAGGAGACCCATTAAGGGGCACCAGTGGAGGAAAGGGGGCGGTAGCCTGGAACCTGATCAGGGTACAGGCTAGACAGCGCGTGTCAGAAGAACCGATGACGCAGTCAACAGCAAGCTGACATAGTACTGTCAGGACCGATAGTTCTAAGGGAGTACACAAGGAGTCACCAAGACATAAAACAAGCGAGAGCACCGCTATTCATGCTGATACTTTAGTCTAGTCAGACTGCCATGTGATACCATACAATATCATATTGCCGTTCCCTAGTTATACTGGCATGGTATTTGCCCTAAGACAGGAGGAGTTCAGGCCGCCTTTAAAGAACTCCTCTCTCCTTGTTTGTCTAGTGGATATTCTGTGCCTTTTATCTTGCTCCGCCTCCTTCTTGAATCTCGCTATTTAGGCCATGGCCACTCTCTGCCTTACTGCTACATACATTTATTTCGCTTTCTTTCCTCCACGCCTTTATTTTAATTCCGGAGTATGCGTATAGAACGCAGAGACGTAGGATAGTTATAAAGATACGATTCTTTACACGATAAGCATCATAGAGATGCGCTAGAGAGATGTAGGAAGATGGCACGGTACCTCAGGGTACCGGCGTGTAGAGTCCGTGCCATAGCTGGCAGCGGCACTACAGTCAGTGCAGCAGGGCGGGAGACCTGAGCACTCACTCTAGGCAATCCGGGAGAACCGGTGAATAACACTTTATAGTTCGCTTTGTTTTTCGTCAAGCCCTTTCACGTGCTTTTCCTTTCACTTCTTAGAGTCTACCTCCTGGACCAGGTTCTGATAATATATTTTACTTAAACCCTCACTGTTATATCTAAAAGCGTCCAGCTGTTCCGGCGCTCTACAGTCTCTCTCTCTCTCTCTCTCTCTCTCTCTCTCTCTCTCTCTCTCTCTCTGTACCAGATTTTGCCAAGTGTGTAACGCTATCCTCTCCTCTCCGATGTACTCACACGCGTGAATACTTTGTCAAGAAAGAAAAAGATAGGTCGTTCTACGTCCGCACCATAATAGAATGTGGTAGGCCATGGAAATCTGTGTATCTTAGGTGTCATGTAACATTTTGAAAAGCCCTGACGACAGGCTTAAATGTGATGTCCAGATGCGGCCCAGATGTTTAAAGTCTTTTAACTATCTGCGGCCCTGTGATTACATTCTGTACTCGATAATGGTGTTGTAGTGTTCAAGCTTCCTATGTTTACTCTCACAGACGGTGCGCAGCGTGAAGGCTGACAGACCATGTAGTAAACCCAAACATAACATGGCTGTGAAGTTCGACTGGTTGCTTTGAATGTTTAAGGTCGGGGTTATTCAAGGGCACTTAAAAATATAGGCGCTGACACCCGGTTGACCCGTTACTGTTTTCAAAACCTATGTTCCATGAGGGTCACACGACATGGCCTGAATAAACATGGCTGATGATTATAACAATTGAATGTATTGGCGATGAAACCCCCGCATGAACAGAAAGACACATCTACTGCTTAAAACTAATGATGTTATTACTGAAGACGGCGAGCAGCTTCAAAGGCTGGAGCCATGTAACCAAGGAGAAGTTCCACGTCTCACCGGTAGTTTTTCGTTATAGTTGTGAAAGGATTGTCACCCCATGAGATGGGTCTCAAAACACAAACCAGCGACACTGGCTAGGTAAGCTGGAAACGTAGATCAAAGCTCGTGAGATGAAGCTCCAGAGAAGAGTAACGTGAACTTACATCACACTACGTGCATCTGCAGAACCCTTCACCATTTCTCCTGTAATTGTACTGCCGACGGCACGCAACCAATTTGCTGGCTGGAGCCATGCAAGTTGTAACCAAGTTCAAGTACCCTTCACTTGAACAACCCATCCGTTAATGTAATGTAATGTAATGTAACCCATCCGTTGTTCGGCACTTCGGCCAGTTGCTTTGGATAGTTCAGATCTGATGCGTGATGCCTGATATCAGCTGCAGAGCAACGTAGTGATGAGCCAGCCCCGGGGAGCAGTTAACGTCCGAGTTTCCTACTGCACAGCCAGGCGCAGGCAACCGCCAACCGTCGGGTTTGATGACGATGGCGATGGTTACATTCTCCTGGAGCCCTGCTGGACTCCAGGTGTGCCAGCAACTTGACGACGTCACGAGGGTTTTGAATCCCGAAGTAGCATCGCTGTTCGAGCGAGTTCCATGGGTAACGTCCAGCCCGCGACACCGGACACCTGTCGGGCTAAAACACTCCGGAAATGGCCCGCTTCACCACACATTCTTACAACTGCAACTCCAAACATCTGCGTTGTATCCTTCACTCTCAGTCAGACGAAAAAATCGTAACCTGCACCACCTTTCCTTTGTTTTCCAGCCCCTTGAGGGCGAGCGTGACACGGCGTGACATGTGAACAACATAACCGCTGCGTCGCGCTAGTCGCGCTGGCTGGAGGTTTCTACTACGTGGCAGCACTACACTACACCCTGACTACACCTGAAGTACAATGAATGACCTGAGGCGAAATCAGTACGGTACGAGGTGCACAGGTCTGCTACATTGACCAATTTTGAATTTGTAATTCAAACGGCCACTCCGCCTCGAACTTTCAGTAAACTTCCGACGCTCTGCAGAGGTAGGATTGTTATTAGAGGAAATTATGACGACGGACGAATCGCTAGCCTCGTTGGTGAAGGAATCATTGCCTTTGATAGCGGAGGGTCATAGGGATACCTTCCTTCAGCACGTAACGAGGCTTGATGAGGTCGTCCAGAATGTCGATAGAACTAAAGCTGAGGTGCGAAACTTGATGGGCGAGTTTGCTATTCTGCTTCTTCCGACTTATCCACACCTAGTTATGCCGGCTGACGATGCGTTGATGCTACCACCTCTATCTCTCTGTGAAGGTCTGGTCCGATCGACGGGAAGATGCTCAGCAGGCGTGTATGCTTTTTGTAGCGCGCGAGATTACACGAGGCCAGTGCGATGGAAAACAATCACACCTAGGTCTGCCAGTGAACAAGCTTGCCGCTGTCGCACGGACCAAGTAAGTTGGGATTATGATGGAGCTCTTCCCACGAGCTTTTCATGCATGCTGCCAATTACGTCTCCCGCTCTTCGTTGAATTTCGAACATTCTGCTGACTTCACCTCCTTTGCTTGCAGTTTATTTGACTTTTTCCGGGAGCTGCCGGCGACCCTGTCACAGATTCAACCATTTTTAGACTCCTGTGGAGTCAGCAGCGCGGAATTAGTGTCTAGAGCCAATGTGTCGCATTGGCAGAAGGCCCTAGTCTCAATTACGCTATTGTGGAACAAATACAAGGTGAGCATGCGGACTTTGCTGACATGCTAGGAAGGTCAAGGCCCTTACACCCGTCAAGTTTGTTGACATAGTCTATCCAGCCGTTAGCTCATCAGGTTCTCCGTCTTCTGCGATTATGTAGCTTACTATTTCTTTCTCCTTTGACTCCCATGTTCGAATCATTCACCATCTGAAAAATGCTCTTCAATATGCGTGCCCAACCAACGCTTATGTAGGCACAATCCAGACATGCGCTACCATTAATCAATGGCATCGCGAATCAATGGCGTAGCTATTTTAGTCGTCTCGCCATTAGCAGCGATCTCTCGTCTGTTGAGCGGCCTAGTTCATATCACGAATGGATGTAGCATCCCGTTGCGAACAGCCCACGATGAGCACTGAAACCTAATAGTCCAGTTAGCACTCAACGCAACAGCCCAATGCATTAGCCCCAGTTCTCGAGGCAGACTCGTCAACGCGATATGTCATACTACCTTCCCCTTCTGCCGCGTCATTATTCATGTCGGGATGGTTGCTAAAGCCAGTCGACTCAACTAGACTGTCGATGACGAGGTCTCTTTTCCACAAGCCACCCTATTAGCCTTACTGATAGAATGCCACTGATGACTGTTGACAATCCCTGAAACCCTGAGCAGGCCATAGTTTGACCTTCAATGAAGTTGAGTTGCGAGGACATTCACAGCTCTAAGCTCAGTTACTGGGGCACCACCTAAACCACCAGCGCCCCTCTTATACAACCAATCCCATCTAAATCACCACACTATCACTTCCTGAAGCTAAGTCATCAATTAGGTTTACCAGCACCACTTTGACAACTTTACCATCTAACCCCACCCCCATATGTGTCACAGGATAAATTTTCCCAGTACATGCTGCACCTTACATCACACAAGGTATCTGTCTCTCAGCTCGGCTGGCTGATATTCTTGGTAGCCAAGGCCAAACTGCTCCCTCCCTTCCCTGACCTTGAAAGCTGTGTAGACCTCCTAGCATGCGTGCTGCACATTCTAGCAGCCAATGCACCCCAGCCTCCCCTTCACCAGTCTGGCCCAGACTCCCATCTGCTCAAAGTTTGCGAGGCCTTGCGGTCAGACCCGGAGCGTGTGAAGTTGAGAATGGTTCAAGTGGCCAAGCTGCTCGATTCGGTGGTGTCTAGCGTGGGCAATGCCCCACAGCAGCAGGAGGGCTCTGAGGTACGCCAAACTTGGTTGTTCTGTTGAATAATTTGTTGCTGTTCTACTTGAAATAAGCAGATTTGGTTAAATATCTCCTAGGCATTGTAGCTGAAGTCTCCTGGGCACTGCCTAGCCGCCGCCACTTTTGAAGTCCAATAGGGCACCAGGATAAATCAGCCATCCCCATAACCATCAACATATCTATGGCCGTTATATTTATAACCATAATTGTGTGAGATGAGGAGAGATATATTAACATGGCATTGGATGGGGTCTGATTATGGTCTGACATGGGGGCAGCATAGGATGGTGGTGTGGTAGGGGCCTTGTGAGCTTTATTCTGGAGTTGTACTGTTCCGTGGGATTGTGCTATGGGTTGTACTGTACCAAGGGCTTGTCCTATGAGGTTGTATTGTACCATGGGATTGTGCTATGGGGTTGTACTGTACCATGGGATTGCGCTCTGGGGTTGTACAGTACCATGGGATTGGATGGGACTGAATGGGGTAGTGGTGTGGGCTTAAACTTCCTGTCTTAATTAAAGCATAGTTGGGTGGCAAGGTATGGGATTGTGGCCTGGCAGGGAACTTATAAGCTGCATTGTGGGTTTGTATTTTTCCACGGGATAGAGCTGGGTGGCGTAGTGGTGCGGGTTTGAACTTTCTGTCTGAATTATGGGGTAGCCTAACGCTAAGGTATAGGATTGCGGTGTGGCAGGGGACTGGTGATCTGTACTGTGGGTTTGTACAGGCCATGAAATTATGCGGTGGGGTTCCACTGAGCCATGGGATAGTACTGTCCCTTGAAATAGGACTGGATGGGGTAGTGGTGTGGGATGAAACTTTCTGTCTGAATTATGGGTTAGCTGAGTGGCAAGGTATGGGATTGTGGTCTGGCAGGGGACTTTTGAGCTGGACCCCCTCAATAATCTTCCTGGATTAAACAAACTAGTTCCTAAAACTGGAGGTACATTTATATTAAACTTCTCATAAAAATCGAGGTGTTTACTAAAATAGCCCCAACATCACACACATTCTCCAATGCCCACCCTCATTCACCCTCCCTCATTCACCCACATTCACCCTGCCTAGCCCACCCATCCCACCCACATTCACCCATCCAGCTCACCCACCCACAATTACCCACATCCACCCTACCCCCTCAGATGTGTGATGATCAGTGCAATGCCCGCAAGTTCATTGCCCTCGTCTGTGACCCTGACATGGTCAACAAGTGCTTGCGCCACCTGGAGCACCAGTACGAGGACATGTACCGCGGGGAGATGGAGATCGATGAGCGCGAGTTCTTGCACAAAGATATCGCGGCCTACGCAAGTCCCATGTTCTCCCCTACAGCAGGCAACCAGGTTAGTCAGGTTTTTTCCATCTCAGAATGGGGGTTTCAGAAAGGGTGGTAGCGGCCAGGATTTTGGTGTCTTTCAAGGGTGGGCTCCTGGTGGCCATTTGGGTAGGCGGCCAAAGGGTCTGTCTGGAGATTTTGGGGGGTGGGGCCGAGATTCGAGTCTCATGGTAGAGGAAGGTTTGGCCAAAACAGGTCCCAGGTAGCGATCGCTACTGGTACCGAAAAAACCTCCTTGCCGCTGGCTATGCTTTCATTCAAGGTTCGACTCACAGCACAAGTGCTGCCAAACGCACCTTTATTTTTAGTGTTCCGTTACAGCCTTTTGTGTTTGCTTTGGGGGGTCAAAAGGCTGCCAGTTGTATCTGGAGAGCTCCTAGGGGCACCATGGTGCTGGGTAAAGCCTTTGGTTCCCTCCCTACCCTAATCTGTCTGTACCCTACGCCTGCAGACAACACATCCAGGTCTTACTGATACGAGCACCTTAGTCTTGAGGGCATCTGATCATCACTGAGCACAACTATACATTGTTTCTTTATAGAACACTAATAACAACCAGACACCACTACCCACAGTGCTTCCCGGCGGGTCTGATAGGTGCCAATGGAATTTTCGAGAAGGCAGCCTTGAGGGCATCTGATTATCACTGGACACAACTGACATTGTTTATTCGTAGTGCACAAATGGCAACCAAACACCACTACCCATGGCAGTTCACTGCTAGACTGATTGATTATTCGTAGTGCAGTGATGATGACCAAACACTCTTGCTAAAATTCCATCGGCATCTGTCAGTATGGCAAGACACATTAGTCTCCCGCTAGACTGATAGATGCCGATGGAATTTTGGAAGAGGCAGTCTCGAAGGCATTCACTAGGCACATGTGACATAGTTTATTCGTAGTGCCCTGATGGCAACTAAACACCACTACCCACAATGCTTCCCGACTAGACTGATAGATGCCAATGAAAGGTTGGGGGAGGCGGTCTTGATGGCATAAACTGGGCACACCTGCTTTGTTCATTCTGCTCGTTGCACTGCCTTCAATTGATTGCAACCCGACAATTATAAGCCGACAATCATAGAACATATACTCTGTATGCTCTATGTACTAAAGTTCTGTCTGGTGGTGGTGGCTCTACCCTATCTCCTGCCCCCCCACCAGGGTTGTTTCGGAGGACCCCCAGCTTTGCATCCTAAAGCACAACCAATTTCACAGGCTGCTTCATGAGACGCCACCAATTTAATAGCCTGCGTCCTGAGACGCCAACTAACAAAAGCTGTGTCTGCGACACAACGGGCCCTTCGATGTGCGTTTGCGACGCAGGACGCAGCGTCCTGAACAACCCTGCCTTCCACCCCCTCTCCCTGTTGTTTCTCCCACCTCCACAGTATACCTGTATTTCCCCGTATTTTGCGCAGATGATTCGCAGATGCTGCCTCGTTCCTCCCACCTCCCCATGATTGCCACACCTCGCCAGATTCACCACTTTCCGCCGCTTGCCCTACCACCCTTATGCCCCAATAGACACCCCCTCCCCCCCCACCCACCACCACCTTTCCCCCACTGACTCCCCTCTCCTTGCTGCCTGCTGCAGGCCGCCAAGCTTGGTTTCAGGCGTCCACTAATGGGCTCCCCCCTGAGCTCAAACTGCCTTCCTTCCTACCTACGGTCCCCTACCTCCTCTGACCAAAGCCAGCCCACGTTGCTGTACGGAGCGTTGCAGTCCCCTGTTCCCACCACGCGCCTGTACTCCAAAGAGCCCCAGGCATCGCCCATCTCCAGGGCCTTGCACTCGATCCAGTGGTTGCGCAGCTTGGTAGGGCAAGCGGCGGAGAGTGGCGAATCTGGCGAGGTGAGGCATCTTAGAATGCTGTATATTTGGGCATTGGGAGTGGGTAGGGCAAACGGCGGAAAGTGTTAAATCTGGCAAGGTGAGGCACCTGTGTGGCTGTGTATGGGTGGTAGAGCACTCCAATGGCAGGGCTGTTATTTTTAGCTATATATAGCTAAAGCTAGCTTTGACCCTGTTTTGGCGAAACAAATAGCTATATGAGATCCGTTTTGAGAATTCAGCTCTCAGACCCAAATCGCTATACAAGACCTCAATTCGACACAAATCGCTACAGAGAACCCGATTCGACCCCACCACCCCAGTGAGCTCTTCTGGGCCGCCCAGAAATAGCTGCATGGACGCGGTCCTTGGAAGAGGCCTAAAACAGGAAAGCTAGGAAAAACCCACTTTCAGATTTGAAAATAATAGCCCTGTCCCATGGCTGTGTACGGGTAGTGGGGCACTCCTGAGGCTGAGTAGGGGTGGTAAAGCACTCCCATGTGGGGACACGCCCATTTCTGTCCTGCAGTTGACTGGGCATCTGTCTAGGCAGCTTGTAGGCGTGGATCCCGCCTTGTTGGAGTCCCCCCCCCCCCCCCCCCCCCCCCCCCCCCCCCCCCCCCCCCCCCCCCGCATGGTGAACAACCTGATACCCATGACACATCTACCTACCACACATCTACCCAGCAGCAAACCAACTTTAATCCAACCAACAAAAATACAACCAACCCGAACCAAATGCTGTCCCCTCTTGCAGATGCCCAAGCATTTGTCTAACCAGCTGGTAGGCGTGGATCCCGCCCTGTTGGAGTCACTCCCCCGCATGGTGAACGACCTCACGATGGCCGCCTTTCCTGACACCCCAAGCTCCGTGGGCCAGCCCGGCCTCAAGTCCCAGGTCTATGTCTGGAGGGTCCAGACGCTGAAGTTGTACTACCACACGTTGAAGTTGGTATTGGGTGTGGACAGTGGGAGCATGCCGGGCTCCTCCCAAGCCAAGTTGTTACGTTCCTCCAGCTTCAACAAGGGCATGCTGGTGTGCTGCGCAGAAGTTGTGATTGCAGCCAATTCGTGAGTCTAGGCTGCGCGCAGGGTGTCGTTGTTGGGGCTGCGTGCTGGGTGTTGGAGCTGCATGTTGGATGTGTGGGTTGGCGCTATGCGTTGGGGCTGCGTTGCGTGTGGGTGGGTACTCCCCCAACTTCAAGAAGGGCATGCTTGCTGGTGTGCAGCGCTGAGGTTGTGATTGCAGCCAATATGTAAGTCTAGGCTGCGTGTTAGGTGTTGGGGCTGCGCTGGGTGTGGCTTGAGATTGCGTCATACATACATGCATCTTCCCTTCAAAAAATGACCCCTGCTCTCCCCCACCTACACATAACACTCTCCTACACCTCCCCCCACGCCATTACCTATGTCTCCCCTCAAAATGACCCCTGCTCTCCCCCACCTACACATAACACTCTCCTACACCTCCCCCATGCCATTACCTATATCTCCCCTCAAAATGACCCCTGCTCTCCCCCACCTACACATAACACTCTCCTACACCTCCCCCCACGCCATTACCTATATCTCCCCTCAAAACAACCCCTGCTCTCCCCCACCTACACATGATACCCTCCCACACCTCCCCCCACGCCATTACCTATATCTCCCCTCAAATTGACCCTTGCTCTCCCCTACCTACACATGATACCCTCCCACACCTCCCCCCACGCCATTACCTATATCTCCCCTCAAAATGACCCCTGCTCTCCCCTACCTACACATGATACCCTCCCACACCTCCCCCCACGCCATTACCTATATCTCCCCTCAAATTTACCCCCCTCTCCCCCACCTACACATGATACCCTCCCACACCTATTCCACATCATTACCTATACCTCCCCACAAATTTACCCCCCTCTCCCCCACCTACACAGGATACCCTCCGACACCTTCCCCCACATTATTACCTATGTCTCCCCTCAAATTGACCCCCCTCTCCCCTACTACACAGGATACCCTCCGACACCTTCCCCGACGTGCTCACCTGCTTCAACCTCAATGCCTTTGAGCTGCTCAAGATTGTGCATCCCTTTGTCTACGCCCTCCCTGCCATGCCCGAGGATCTGAGGCTCCACCTGTCCAAGATTGAGGAGAAGGTGTTGGGGAGCCTATCATGGGAGATGGGATCTTCCCTGTACCCCCTTCTCAACTCAGTGGTCAACCCACCCCCTCCCCACGCCCCCTCCGCCTCAGTCCCCCAAGCCGAAGCATCGCACCCGGCCAAGGCCAATTCTGCCACCGCCAGTGCTAGTGCCTCCCCATTGCCACCCACCCCTGCTGAGTCGAACGCAACCCCCTCCACCTCCACCCCTGCTTCCTTGTCACAATCACACTCAGCCCCCCTGGCTTCTTCCTCCACGCCAAGCGAAGACGTTTCCAACACTGCTTTCAAATCTTCCCAAGAGCTCCCCACATGCGCAAGTGTTGGCGAGAAGAGAGACGTAGCTTCAGCATCCCACCCCTCCCCGGCCAAGAGACTATGCCCAAGCCCCGCCAAGGACATGTTTGGCTTCAGTGCAGGAAGAGGGACTGGGCCTAGTGGGCATGTGTCTGGTAGAGCACCTACGGTGTCCATCCCGATGGCCATCGGGAGGTTGTCTCTTAGTGACCAGACAGGCTCAGCCAAGTCCAACTGTGCCGTGTTGATGGACTTCATGCGCAAGGTGTTGAAGCTGTGCGCGTTTCGTTTGAGCTTGCTACTCTTCGGCAAGGATGCATTGGATGTAGCACCCTTTGATGCCCGAGAGGTGTACGGCCAAGTGCTTCTGACATGCGAGGAGGTGTTGTGCAACCACACACACTTGCTGTACAACGGCCACATAGACGCGGTAGGTGGGGTGAAGACATGTGCTAGAATTGGGTTGCATGGTGATGTCATTACGTCATTCTTGTTCATTTTCCCCCGTACTATCGTTTCCCCCATCCCTACCCCCCCCCCCCCCCCCCCCCCAGTGATTTTTTTCAAATCTGAAAGTGAGTTTCTTCTAGCTTTACGGTTTTAGGCCTCCTCCAGGGACAGCGTTTTAGTGCTTTCTGTAGCTTTTATAGCTTTTCAGGGCCATTGAGGGGGGGGGGGGGGGGGGAATTGTTTCCTTTTTATAGCGATATTTTTGCTAAAACGGGGTCAAAACTAGCATTCGCTATATACAGCGGAAATAAAAATCCCTGCCCCCCCCTAACCTACCCCCCTTAGCACACCCGCAACGACAGCCCGCCCCACCCCTATCCCACACTTACCCATGGTTGACCCCACCCAAACCCATGCGCTACCCTCGCCCCTCCTCTGACCCACCTGCCCTCCCCTCCCCTGACCTACCTGCCCACCCCACCCCCCCCGACCCAGTTGCACTCCAGACACTCCTTTTGGCCCTGTTTGCCTTTTCCAAGGCCCCCCCACCCCTGACCCACCCATCATCAGACTCTCTTGTTGGCCCTGTTTGCATATTGTAAGGCCCCCATCCCTGACCCACCTGCCCACCCCACCCATCACCAGGTCCTCGTGTCAGCTCTCTTTGCTTTTTGCAAGGCCAACAAGCTGAGCCAGAAGGTGACGTTCAGGAGCATAATTGCCATTTTCAGGTTGAAGCCGAAGCTGAATGGCCCTGCCCACTTGGTGAAGCAGTCCTCCCTGGTGGTGAAGCAGTCCTTGCCCGACTTGGAAGGTGGAGGGTGGAAGGTGGAAGCTAAAGGGGACATCATCGCCTTCTACACCCATACCTACCTCCCCATCATGCAAAAATGGCACAAAGGCCGGGGGTCAGTCGCCGCCGCCAAGTGCCCACTTCCACTGCCTCGCTCCATGCATGCATCCCCCTCAGTAAGCGGCACCACCACAAGCACTGGGAAATATCCCAATACCCCAAGCGCCCAGGGGGGGACTACCAGCGCCACCACCCACTCAGACACCACATCTAGTGGTCAGGCCGTGGATGCACCAGGGGGGCGTGAGGGCTCCAGCGAAGAGGGGGGCGAGGCCCCCCTCAGAGGCCCCTGGCCTCCAGCCCGCCCCTTGGCCTCCAGCCTGCCCCCTAGCATGAAACAATTCTACCCATCCCTTCGTAGCATCCCGGCTGCAACCTCTACCCCGGACGGGCTCTTGGGCCCCAGTTACAAAACGATGCCAAGCCACTCTTCTTCCCCCACCTCGTCGATAGATCCCAAGAGGCTCATGCCCCCTCCACCCCCCCAGCCCCCCCGTCTTGGGCCATCCAACTCACCCCTTGTGGGTGACGTGGGCGGAGGGGACCGCCACATCCCCAACGGCTTGGCTGCTCTATTGCGTGCTGCTGCCCAAAGCTCAAACTAGACCCCCCCCCATCCCCACTCACCCCTAACCCATTCCAACCCCATCCCATCCAACTAGACCCCCCCATCCCCCCAGCTGCCTATCCCCACCCACTCCTCCATGTCAGGCCCCCCTTCTATTGATTTGTTAGGATTTGATTAGACAGCCGTCGGGCTGGTCTACCTTGCCACCCCGCCGTGTAGCTACATTCAACCTGGGCGCTCTCGCAACCTTGTTGCCACATCCCATCTTGTATTGTTTTTACTAAAAGCCATTCTTATATTGCATTACACTACATTACGTAATTTATACGACGTAACTATTCGCGCGTTTGTTGATGCATGCACGCACTGTATACTTGGCAGCTACCAGTTGATTCTTGGGTTTTCAAACCTCACCTGACCCACCTTTAGGACACAACTCTGACTCTGTTCATCTGAAGTCACATGGCATCATTGATTTACTTTTTGACTTTTAATTGTTACATGGTTTTTCAGGCAACTCTGGGCTGCTCACCATCTTCCGATTCAAAGTCCACCCGTGCGATACCCACGGAAACCCGGGAGCACACTATGCAGATTAGACGGTTTAAAGAGCTGTCTAGGTCCAGATATCTTATCCTATTGATAAACGGTTTCCAATCCTGGCCAGTCCACGCTCGCCATAGGCGATGGCTAGTGTTGGAAGGCGGTTGCCCCTTTCTCAACCTGACAAACAGTCAAAGGCATACCGCATGGGCCTGCCGCAGAGCTCTCTCCTTTCACATTGCAAGGAGTAGCCACCCACATAACCTAGGTCATAACAAGACTTAACAATAAGACAACTCCCTCCTGCTCACGTTATTTTGTGACGTTTCTGTGCACTGTCGCCATGACGATTGTTCTGTACTACCCAACCTATCCTAGCCCACACATTGTGGATATGACACCCCCCATGTATTCACATGATCATCCCCCCTCACCCGCACAATGACATTACGTACACGACGCACACTACCCATTTCATGTTGTTGTTGAGATTGTTGCTATTGACGCTGTTTTTGCTTTTTTACCCCATAACCACCGACTAGTTCTTAAGTTGCGCTCTTATTGCTTGCAACTTTTGATATTCATAGCTAGGATATTTCATATAGAGGCACTGCGAGTGTTATTTTATGATGATGTTTGATATCAAGTGTTGATAGCTAAGCAGGTAGCGAGTTACGGTGTATGTGCTCTTCCTTGTTGACATAGCTTGGTGTTGATAGCTAAGCAGGTAGCGAGTTTCGGTGTGTGTGCCTTTCTTAGCGCACATAGCTTAGTATTGATAGCTAAGCAGGTAGCGAGTTATGGTGTGTGTACTGCCTTCGTTGTGCACATAGCTTAATGTTTTCCAATAGTAACCAGATGACTTGGCTGGTTAGCCGAATGGCCGCATTGGCTACCGGCTGAACAGTTTAGCGTGGCTGCATTGGCCTATTGATTGTATCAATGTAACTCTCTTTGCCAAAGCGGTTTTGGCTCGAGTCCAGTCAGTTGGTTTGCCGTTGCCATGTTCTAACATGTCGGTTACTACTACACTTGTTTCCAGCGCACTGTGCTGCCCCACATGTGCTTCCTCCCCTCCCGAGTCCGCAACGTATGTCAATATGGACCAGACTCGTACATATGTCATTCCCAAGTCAACAAAAGTGTTAGCTCTCAGAGCTCGTGCGATTTGTCATGGACCTGGTCATGAAGTGCTTGCTATTCCATCCGCAAATGACAGTCTATAATTGTTCTTGAACTTAATTACATGGCTCCCGCCAGCAATTTCACCTCCGCTCCTGATTTGGTTCAATCAAGAACATTGGCATTGTAATATTGTATAGCTTGACAAAACGTGACACCTTGAGGGGGCGTAGAATGAGTTCGAATCCTGTCAGGAGCATACTAGTGCCGATTGTCGGGACGGTCATCTTGTTTAGTACTTGAATTTGGTTACATAGCTTCAGTCAGCAATTTGTCGGGACGGTCATCTTGTTTAGTACTCAGTTCCCTCGTAATACCCGCTGAGGCGATTAGGGGGGACCGCTGGGGAGCCCTCCACTGTGTCACGCTTTTGTCAAGCTTTACCATGCAGGGTACTACAAAGCGCATGCGGCAGCGCGATTTTGCGTTTCGCGCAGTTTTGTCAACCCTCTGTGGGCGCAGCGCGCAGTTTTTGCACTTCATAGCGCTGACCAATTTGACAAAATGTAGTACCCTGATACCATGCCCACGTACCGTACTCGATTGTAATATGTAACATGGCTTGACATTGCAGCCCATGGGTAGGCCCAATAGGCTAATGGGACTTGCCCAACTGTGGTAGAAAGGACTTGATACCGGTAACAAGCGCTTGTACTATCTGCCCTCCAAAATTACTGTTGATTTAGGCACAATTACCCTCGTTTAGGGAGACTTTTTCTTCTTCATCTAAGTAGCGGTAAGTTCCATTCTAGGGGTAGCCAAATAAGCTCAAGGGGCTTGCCTTACATCGAGCAATCAAGATCAATTGTGGACCAGAGTTGTTCAAGGGTACTTCAAACATCACGTTTCAAAATGCTGTCAAAACGTATCTGTCTAAATGATCCACGTTTCACGAACCGCAATCTACGTTTAATGGCCAACATGTTTGATTGTTTGAAAAACCCTAGTCTCTATGCGCACATGTTTGTTCCAGTCAAAGGGTAGCCAGAAATTGAAATATGTTATGGAGCCGGCAGCGTGCCATCGGACATCTGAATTTATGGACGAGGGATGCAAGTCCAGTAGAGTTAATCTACCACAATCGTTAGCTCAAAGATTGATGCCCAGGTAATAAGTAGCTGAGCATCTTAGTGAAGTGGTACGCCGGTACACGCCAGCGGTACAGCCGACTACGCCAGCTTGTCACAACCACTGTACGCCAGCGTGTCACAACCACTAGCTGGTGGGCAGTCTCAGTCACTAGCTGGCTCGACATGGTGGGCACACTACCTCGCGTGCCATAGGCTACGGCCTATAATTTGTACCATAACACCCCCCCAAATCCCTGGTTCTCCTGTAGACAAAATTGCCTGGGATTTACTAAAAACAAATAATATGAATAAATAAATGCATAATAAATAATAAATAAATCCATAATAAATAATAAATAAGTAATGAATAAATAAATAAATCCACAATAAAAAAATAAAATATAAAAAAAAAAGTAAATAAATAAATAAATACATAAATAAATCAATACATAAATAAATAAATACATACATACTAATACATAAAATACATACATACATACATATCATACATCATACATACATACATACATACATACATACATACATACATACGACAGACAGAAGACAGACAGACAGACAGACAGGACAGACAGACAGACAGCCCCCCCCCCCGGACCGGACAACCAGACATGACAGGGACAGACATGACAGACAGACAGACAGACAGAACAGACGACAGCGGCAGACAGACGACAGACCTACAGAACAGACATACAGACAGACCAGACATACAGAGCAGACAGACGGGCAGGGCAGGCATGCAGGCAGAAAGGGCAGGCAGAGCAGACAGACATAAGACATACAACAGACATACAGACAGACAGACAGACAGACATACATACAGGAAAGGACAGACAGACAGACAGACAGAACACAGACAGACAGACAGACAGACGAAGACAGACAGACAGACAGAACAGAAAGACAGAAAGACAGACCGATCAGACAGATCAGGCAGACAGTACAGACAGACAGACATACAGACAGACATGACTACTACAATTAAAAAAACCCCATGCATACATACATACATACATACAACATACATACATAATACCCAAATTTAAAACACAAAATTAAACCCCCCCAAATTTAAAACAAATAACATTTTTTCAGACATACATACATACATACATACATGCATACATAGATACATAACATACATACATACATACAACATACACCATACTACATACAGACAACATGCATACATACATACTACATACATACAACCATACATACAACACATACATACAACATACATACATACATACATACATACATACATACATACATGCATACATACATACATCATAAATACTACATAACGACAACCATACCATACATACATACATACATACATACGACATTGCATAATAGCACACATACATACATAATACATACATACATAAATACTACATACATCATACTACATACATACATACATGCAACTACATACATACAGACAATACAACATACATACATACATACAGACATACATACATAAAATCATACGACATACAGACATACATACATACATAACATACATACATACTACATACACATACATACATACATCATACAGACATACATACATGCATACATACATACATACATACATACATACATACAGCATACATACTACATAATAAATAAATACATACATACATACATACATACATACAGTACATCCATACATACATACAATCATACATACATAACGACATACATTACATACACATACAACATACATACATACATACATCATACATACATCATAAATTATTATTAATTAATAATTAATTAATTATAATTTAATTATAATAAAAAAAAATACGCCTGGAGGGCCGTGGTGTTAAGGGACCGCCCATACGCGCAGCTGGAAAGGTCACCATGGGGGCCAAAATAATGTAAGTGTCCACCCTCCAGGCGGGGGGACGCTTCATGAGAAGTATTGCAAGAATTGCTGGTACAGGAGGCGCTAGATTCTCTTACAGCTTAGAGATAAAGTTTTTGTCTAACGTGGTAGCACTGATCCCCAAAGTAGAAATTGGTAATAGTTGTGATTAGTATGGTACCAGTGGTACCTATAGTGAAGACTAGGTAGTGGACAAGGAATCCTTGTTGTTAGAGGATACCGTGGAGCTCCTTATGCTGAACGCTCTTTTCCTGGAATTTGATGTGGTGGTTAGTGTCTGAGCAGGAGCCCAGTTCAACTAGGTAGGCTTTTTTTGGTTTGGATTCGTCGTCAATGAGGAGGAGATCAGGCCTGTATTCATCCCATGTGGCTTGGGGAAGATCAGGGGGGTTGAGGGTGGTTGGGGGTCTCGTGGGAATGTCGGATGTCGCTTCACAAGTGCCTGCATCCATGTACATAGACCCCAGGGTAAGAGCTTCCAGGTCTGGATAGGGGAACCCTATACCGGTATCTAGCTTGGGTGTGTGGTTGCTGGCATGAATGTGAGTGAGCTGTAAACTAGGGGTTGTGTTAGTTTTTAGGGTCTACAACTTTTAAATCTGGGGGAAATACAGGACCTGTTTATTTTTTCTTGGCTAATGTTTTTTCATGATAGGTGGGGCTAGCTTGTTATCTCGTGTGTTGCTCAGTTGTGCCTTACCACTTTCTGGTTGGTGGTGTCATTGTTTGTGACTTGTCACGAAGTGTGTGTGGGGGGGAGGGGGTAGGTGCTGTAACATCTGCAGGGCCAAGCTTTTAAAATGTTTGGACCTTGGACCATGAACACCTTTCATAGCAATAGACTGTGGAACTGAAGGGGTGGGTAAAACAAATTTTACAGAAGTAAAAAAAAATAATGATTGGATGACAACTTTTATGCCACATGAAAATGGCAGAAAAGTTGGCGGTCCCCCCTAGCAAAAGAGAGGCATACATGTGCATTCAACCAGAGCCCTACAAACGCAGCACATGAGCCATATACAAGTGTTATTTTAATGTAAGTTCTTTACAAGGCATATACTCGATAGCGGAGAAGATGCTATTAAGCGCAACAGGCGCAATCATATATAATAGAGATGTGTACTGCAAGGTACTGCAGTCACGTGCAGGCCACAGCTAGCCTGTGGCCTGGCGGCAGGCAACACGGTACCAGGAGGGAACAGGTACCGGTGTGCATTATGCAGACTCAGAGACTGATATATAAATCAGTCAATAACATATTATGGTGTGGTATGCTTATTTAATCAATCTGCTAGGGGTGTGAAATATAACAATAGAATCCTTATTACTTTTGAGCGCCCCTAGTGTCAAAGCCTATATTTTGAAGTGGCCTTCAACAACCCTTATCTCAAGTACCCAAAGCAACTACCGTAGCCGAACCTGCCCAACCCCATAGCTACTTGTTATGTTTTGACTTGCTACATGGTATGCCAGCTTTCACGCCGTGCACCGTCTGTGGGAGTAAACACGTGGCCACTAAAACTACACTCTCCCTCCGCTTCCAACTCCTACACAGGACAGTCCAACCCATGCTCTGATGGCGTTGTTTGTCCGTGGAGTTGCAGGGCCCGGCTATTGTGCGCTACCCAGGCCGCCTCATGTCGACCTGGGATAAGCATCAACGGCTCCCAAGCTTTCAGTTTGGGCCGAGTTGTCATAGTGCCTAAGGCAAAATCACCTGAAGTCCTGAACAATCCTCTGGGTCCGAGGCAGCAGCTGTCCTTTGAAATCGAGCGCTGACCAGGCCCTATCTAGCTGAATGGTTACGCGGTCAGGGTACTACTTCTTGCCAAATGGTCAGCGCTTAAAGCGCACAAACGTCAAATTGGTCAGCGCTTTTTAGTGCAAAAAGCGCAAGAACTGCGCGCTGCGCCCACAGGGGGTTGAAAAAACTGCGCGAAATGCGCAGAGGGGCTCAAAAAGGTAGCGCGGCACCACGCTGCCGCGCGCGCTTAGTAGTACCCTGGTCGTGTGCTGTCGTCCAATGTATGATGACGCACATTAAACTTCTATTTTACTACGGTGACTATAGCTAGCTCCGGCTTACGCTATGGTGTCCTTAACTTCACGTCCTGTGAGTAACGGTATTACACGGATGTAACAATTTCAATTTCAATTTCCCTAGTCGCGGTTGAGCCCAAAGCCTGACACCAGTTTGGGAAAGAAGCAATTACTAGACCAGGATTCGAGGATAGAGTTTACATTGACATTCACCCGAAGAAGTGGGCAGAAAGTCTTCGGTCCTCGCCCTGTACCACAGATATACCGGTATACGTGTCTGACTCAGCCGACCGCTGTCACTGGGGACTCATGTACTGAAACTTAAAAAAACATAATTTGTTCGCGTTTACTGGTGAAAACAAATAATAAGACGGCGAGCAGCCAAATTTCTGGCTATGTAACCAAGTTCAAGTTTAAGAAACATAACCAAAAGCAGCATTAGGATTGGATACGTCGGGAGATCAAGGTTTTGGGCGGAGCCCCCCTCTTCTGGGGGGCGAGATCCCCCAGGGTCACCCATTTGTCCAAGTGTTTGTTTGTCCGTCACGTTCCAACCCTGGGACTCATAAACCCACTCTCCAGTCTCCACACTTCCAAACCTCGGACAGCTCGAACCTCGCCGCCAATTTCACACCCACTCTTCGCCAATTATCTGTCACTTCCCGGGACTTGTTGTTTAGGTTCTAGGTAGCTCTTCTTTTGGCTATTCAGCATAATCCAAACCGAGCTAGTGCACCTGGAAGCATAATCGTCTTTTTAGCACTGCTGAAAATTGCGGGCTTTGCCCAATGGCTGGCTCAGGGAGCTGCCGAGAAGCTCCTGCACATAGCTGAAAAGAATAGAATAACACTGAGGAGATCCGTCCTTACATCCAGTTTGTACAAAGTTAGGGTAGGTTGGCATCTCCTCCAATTATTGAGCTAGTAGAAATACATTTCATTCGCCTATCTAGTTGCATGTACAATATGTGCTCTGTACAGGGTTTGTACATTTTTATGTCACTGTTTATTTTTTCCGCTTCACGTAGCAGCTTTTAGGCAGCTCCTTTGATCCGTCCCTGGGCCAAATCTGAAGCTAGCTAGTGCATTGAGAGCTTATGACACCATCAGCTTTCCTACGCTGCTTTAATCTTAGGTTGCAGCCCAGTGGCTGGCTACGGGAGCTGCCCAGAAGCTTGCAGGCGGTAAAAACTGATTTATGTAGCACTTATGGCCACAGGCCCTCGAGGAAGCAGGGGGTGGGGATCTGCGCACGAGGAGGGGCACATGGGTTAGTTTAATCTGTGCATGTTTATGTGGGTAATGCGTTGAGTGGGTAATGCGTTGAGTAGATGATGGGTGACGTGTTGAGTGGGTGATGGGAGATGCGTTGTGTAAGAGATGGGTTACAGTATTGCTCACAGTGATACCCTCGTAATCGACGGAGAGGGGACAGCGCAGGAAGGGGCTTCAGTGGCACCGGGCACAACAACAGCATTGGAGAAGATGGTGGTGCTGATGTGTGATGGGTGGTGGGCGATAGTTTGAGTGTGTGATGGGTGGTGTGTGATGAGTGATGTGTTGAGTGCGTGATGTGTTGAGTGTACGATGGATGATGTGTTGAGTGGGTGATCGGTGATGTGTTGTTTGGTTAACGGGTGATGTGTGATGTGTTGAGTGGGTGATAGGTGATGTGTTGTTTGGGTAATGGGTGATGTGTGATTTGTTGAGTGAGCGATGGGTTGAGTGGGTGATGGGTTGCAGGAGTACTCACAGTAATACCCTCAAAAACGACGGAAGAGGGGATAGCGCAGGAAGGGGCGTAAGCGGCACCGGGCACAACAATAGCCTTGGAGAAAATGGAGGTGCCGGTGGGGTCGGCGATGTGATCAGCAAGGTTGGCCAGGGGTCCCTTTCCTGTGAGCTGGGCGGTCATGGTCATGCCTACATGGGTAGTAGTAATGTCTTGTGTCAGGGGCGTGTTGAATGTGATAGGATGGTTGTATTGCTGACAGACTGGCACAAGGTGACAAGGGTTCCAATACAATGAGCTTGCAAGGGAAAAAGTGACGTCTTACGTCAGGGCCGTGTTGAATGTCACAAGGTGGCAAGTGTTCAAATACAATGAGCTTACAAGGGAAGCAGTGGTGTCTTGTGTCAGATGCGTGTTAAATGGCACAAGGCAGCTATGGTTCTAATACCATGAGCGCTTAACCTCACAACAAGGACAGCAGTGAGTGATCTGGGCGGTCATGGTCATGCCTACATGGGGAGTAGTGATGTCTTGTGTCAGAAGCGTGTTGAATGGCATGAGGTGGCTATGGTTCTAATACAATGAGCGGTTAATCTCACAACAAGCACAGCATGGAGTGATCTGGGCGGTCATGGACATGCCTATATGAGGAGCAGTGACGTCTTATGTCAGGGGCGTGTTGAATGTCACAAGGTGGCAAGGGTTCAAATACAATAAGCAGTCAACCTCACAACAACAACAGGGGTAGTGGTGGTTCGTTTGGTCGTGGGTTGGTATCTCTCACCAACCCTAAGTGCGCCTACTTTGCATATTGTAGGAGTGGCACCACCATTCGAACTGAATCCTCCGTGTCGCTGGTTTGTGTCGGGATACCCACCTCCTGGGGTGAAAGTCCTTTCACAACTAAAAAAAAAGGATAGCATTAGGTACGTAGAAGACACTGCTTCAATTCCTGATAGAAACAACCCTGCTCACCAACGAATGCAAGCATAGCCAAACATCAGTTCTTCATCTCCTTCACCTTGAGAGTGGCAATGTCTCCAGAGTGTATGGAAAAAACCACTTCGAAATACCACCTCGATAAACAGTTAGAAAAAACGCTTGGAAAAAATACTGCTCAACAACGAAGGCAAGCAAAAAAACACTTGGAAAAAACCCTGCTCACCAACGAATGCAAGCATAGCCAAGCGTCCGTTCTTGATCTCCTTCACCTTGAGAGTGGCTATGTCTCCAGGGGCGAAGAGGGTGATGCCAGGGTATCCGACCTCGTGGGCGCCGAGCTTGTTGGCGGGGAACAGGGGGTCTTGGTCAGCAGAACCGGGCTGCCAGAAGTCCTGCCACCTCTTGATTTCAACGAAGTGCTGCAGGAAGAAACATAGCAACATAAGTAAACAGAAGTGTCAGGCGGTTAGAAGAATGGATGGATAGATGGTCGGTCGCACAGACGGACAAATGGGTAACCATGGGGGCTCCGCCAAAAATGGGGTGGGGTACAGTCGGGTACCAGATAGGGGGAAAACGGGAACAAGGGGTCTTGGTCAGCAGAACCGTGCTGCCAGAAATCCTGACACCTCTTGACCTCAACATAGTGCTGCGGAAAGAAACAATAAAGATTCAAAATCAGACATCAACATTCAAAATATCAGACACCAACATTCAGCCACGAAGATTCAGACATCAAGATTCAAAATATAATCAAATTTACCACCCAACCCAGCCTACTTGACCTAACAAATTTGCAACCGACCCAACCTCACTCCACCTAACAAATTTCCAACTGACCCAACCTAATTGTAACTCACCATCATCCAGAACTCAGCAGCCAGCAGACCAACGATGCCACTGCAGGAAGGGAAAAGGTGGAAGTCAGGGTTGTTCAAAAGGGTTGGGTTACATGGGTTAAAAAGGGTTACAAGGGTCAAAAGGGTTAAAAATGATTTAAAAGGACTTAAAAAGGGTTGGGTTAAAAGGTGAAAGTCAGGGTTGTTAAAAAGGGTTGGGTTACATGGGTTAAAAAGGGTTGGGTTATAAGGTAAAAGTCAGGGTAGTTCAACAGGGTTGGGTTACATAGGTTAAAAAGGGTTACAAGGGTCAGAAGGGTTGAAAAGGATTTCAAAAGGGTTGGGTTTAAAGGTGGAAGTCAGGGTTGATCAAAAGGGTTGGTTAATAGGGTTAAAGAGGGTGACAAGGGTTAAAAAGGGTTGGGTTAAAAGGTGGAAGTCGAGGTTGTTCAGAAGGGTTGGGTTACATGGGTTAAAAAGGGATAAAAGGTGGCAGTCAAGGTTGTTCAAAAGGGTTGGGTTACAAGGGTAACATGGGTTAAAAAGGGATAGCAAGGGTTAGGTTATAAGGTAAAAGTCAGGGTTGTTCAAAAAGGTTGGGTTACATGGGTTAAAAAGGGTCAGAAAGATTTAAAAGATTTTCAGAAGGGTTGGGTTAAAAGGTGGAAAGTCAGGGCTGTTCAAAAGGGTTGGTTTAAAGGGTTAGAGAGGGTGAAAAGGGTTACAAAGGGTTAAAAAGGGTTGGGTTTAGAGGTGGAAGTCAGGGTTGTTCAAAAGGGTTGGGTTACATGGGTTATAAAAGGGTTTTACAAGGGTTTGGTTAAAAGGTGGCAGTCAACGTTGTTCAAAAGGGTTAAAAGGGTTCAAAAGGTGGGAGTCAACGTTGTTCAAAAGGGTTGGGTTCAGAGAGTTAAAAAGGGTTTTAAAAGGGTTTGGTTAAAAGGTGGCAGTCAAGGTTGTTCAAAAGGGTTGGTTAAAAGGGTTAAAGAGGGTGAAAAGGGTTAAAAAGGGTTGGGTTAAAAGGTGGAAGTCAGGTTGTTCAGAAGGGTTGGGTTACATGGGTTAAAAAGGGTTTTAAAAGGGTTTGTTTAAAAGGTGGCAGTCAATGTTGTTCAAAAGGGTTGGGTTCAGAGGATTAAAAGGGCTAAAAAGGGTTGGCTTAAAAGGTGGGAGTCAACGTTGTTCAAAAGAGTTGGGTTCAGAGGGTTAAAAGGGGTTAAATGGGATGGGTTCAATGGCTTCAAAGGGTTAAAAAGGTGGAAGTCAGGGTTATTTAAAAGGTTATCCTAAAAGGCTACATTTAATTGTATTAAAAAATAAACTAACACGTTGCACCCTCAAAACACTAAGGTGCATAATTTGTAACTTGTGGTACTTGCAGCACCTTCAAGAAAATCCTGGATACCCCCCCCCCCCCCCCCCCCCCCCCCCCCCCCCCCCCCACACACACACACCCCACACACCCTTCGACTTCCATCCTCCCGCCTTCATCCCCCCCCCCCCACACACACACACACACACCCCCACACACACACACACTAACCACCACCACCACACTAAACACACACCACCACCACACTATACACACAGACACACACCACCACCACTACCACACTAAACACACGCACACACCACCACCACACTAAAAACACACACACACCACCACCACATTAAACACACACACCACATTAAACACACACACAAACAAATCAAACTTACAAAGGCAACTCGATCTTGGTAGGGGCATCATACCAGAAGATGTCGGGCTTCACAACCTCCTGCAGTGGGGTGGTGGGTAGGTGAGGTGAGGTGGGAGGTAGGTGAGGTGAGGTGAGGTGGGTGGTAGGTGGGGGGTGAAGGGTAATAGGTGGGTGGGTGAAGGGTGGGTGTGCGTGTGTGTGTGTGTGTGTGTGTGTGTGGGGGGGGGGGGGGGGGGGGGTAATGACTGGTGTGTGCAGCATCATACCAGAAGATGTCGGGCTTCACAACCTCCTGCAGTGGGGTGGTGGGTAGGTGAGGTGGGAGGTAGGTGAGGTGAGGTGAGGTGAGGTGGGGGGTAGGTGGGGGGTGAAGGGTAATAGGTGGGTGGGTGAAGGGTGGGTGTGTGTGGAGGGGGTGGGGGGTGGGGGGGGGTAATGACTGGTGTGTGCAGCATCATTACCAGAAGATGTCGAGCTTCACAACCTCCTGCAGTGGGGTGGTGGGTAGGTGAGGTGGGAGGTAGGTGAGGTGAGGTGAGGTGGGTGGTAGGTGGGGGGTGAAGGGTAATAGGTGGGTGGGTGAAGGGTGTGAGTGTGTGTGTGTGTGTGGGGGGGGGGGGGGGGGGGGAGGGGTAATGACTGGTGTGTGCAGCATCATACCAGAAGATGTCGAGCTTCACAACCTCCTGCAGTGGGTTGGTGGGTAGGTGAGGTGAGGTGGAAGGTAGGTGAGGTGTGGAGGATGGTAGGTGGGTGGTGAAGGAGGTGGTAGGTGGTTGCAATGACTGGTGTGTGCAGGATGGTGGGTGGGTGATGTGAAGGATGGTGGGTGGGTGGTGATAGGGGTGATGTGAAGGGTGGTGGGTGGGTGGTGATGGGGGGTAGGTGGGGAGTGAAGGGTGGTAGCGGTTGCAATTACTGGTGTGTGCAGGATGGTGGGTGGGTGATGTGAAGGATGGTGGGTGGGTGGTGATAGGGTGGTAGGTGGTTGCAATGACTGGTGTGCGCAGTGAGCATGTGGATAGGTGAACATGCATAGTCTTGTAATTCATGTAAATATATGTTTTTACTTCCGAAAAAGTGGATTTTGAAAAGTTTGAAACTTGGCTAGCTAATTATAGCGGAGTGCCCAAAGCGGAGGAAAAGTTGAAAAATTGTCCGGCGACAGTTAGCCGAGTGCCCTAAGGGAAGGGAAAAGGGCATTTTTTCGTGAATTGTGGTGCTCAGATGTTGCCTCCTTGATATTGGGTGAACATGTATAGTCTTGTACTTCGTGTACGAACAAGTTTGTATGGTTGCGCTTTGACATGTTGAAAATGCCGCTACATTTAGGCAAGTGCTGAAGGGGGGCGGAAAACGTCCTTTTCGTGAATTGCAATGCTCATATGGGCTGCCATGTGAATCTGCCTGGTGCAAAGTATTATACAATCATACATAATAATACTTATTATTATTATTATTAGGGTTTGGCGTTGTTGTTATTATTATTATTATGATTATTATTATGACATGATATTATATGATGCACTTTGTTATTATGACATGAGATCATACTCGCCTATGGTCAACATCATATGATATGCCAGTCCCTACTTGTAATTATTAAATTGGTATACAATTTACCGAGTAATCATAATTCATAATAAATAAATATAATGATTATATGGTATACAATGTACCTCGCAATGTACCATGTAATAATAATAATTAATAATAATTATTAGATGGTAAACAATATACCGTTTTCAGGTCGTTTGTCAAGAAACAAGAAAAAGTCATTGAGACAGACACACATATATTTTTAAAATTGAGACAGACACACGTATATATTCAAATTTTTGAAAAATTCATTGAGACAGACACACGTATATATTCAAATTTTTGAAAATTCATTGAGACAGACACACGTATATATTCAAAATTGAGACAGACACACGTATATATTCAAATTTTTGAAAAAATCATTGAGACAGACACACGTATATATTCAAAATTGAGACAGACACACTTATATATTCAAATTTTTGAAAAATTCATTGAGACAGACACACGTATGTATTCAAAATTGAGACAGACACACGTATATATTCAAATTTTTGAAAAAGTCATTGAGACAGACACACGTATATTTTGACTGGATAATCCCTCTTTCTCCAAGCTGCTCAGAGAATATATTGCCTCCTGTACCAGCATTCTTGCCACATGTCGCATTAAGGAGTCCCTACCGCCTGGAGGGTGACATTTACTATGCCTGACATGGTGACTTTCCCCAGTCGCGGCGTACGGGAGGGTCCCCTTCAAACCACGCCCAGGCGTTTTTTTTTTTGTAATCACTCTTTCAACCAACAAACAACAACCCGCTCCGGGTCAGGCCTTTTACCCGCTGTAAATAGCGATCGCTAGTTTTGACCCCGTTTTAGCGAAATTATGTACGCTATAAAATGTACGCTTTTGTTTCCCCCCTAAAAAGCCCTAAAACGCTATAAAAGACTAGACAGTAAATAAAAAACATTCAAACGCTGGCCCTGGAGGGGGCCATAGACCATAACGCTTGCAGATTTTAACAAATACACGCTCAGAGCGGTTGGGAGGGCAGCGCGTCGCACTGGGGTCGCACCGAGCCGCGCAATTAGCAGTGCGTCGAACAAATACGAAAAACAGTGCACTAGTTTTTACTTCAATCTTTTTTGGTAGACCCCCCACCCCCAACCCCACCCTCCAGAGTCACCCCGTTGTCCGTTTGTCAAAACAATACATATATATTACCTCGTAAACCAACTACAATATATATGCATATGTTGATGTATTAAATTATCCCCTTTCATACCCAGCAATTATACCAGCTATGGCCAACATAGCCCAGCAGCAATGCATGCGCTAAACATTTCAAATCATCCCCCTTCATACCTGGGCAATGATACCAGCTACGGCCAACATAGCCCAGCGGCTGTGCACGCGCTCAGCCTCAGCAAACCAACCCAGCATCTCCTTGTTGGCTCCGAGACCGAGGGGGTCGTATCCGAAGTCTCCTGGGAGGGAGCCGTCCAAGTGGGCAGGGGGAGCAGAGCCAGGCAGCCACATGGGGCGGCTGGTGGCCTTAGCCACCTGGATTAGTGGTGGTGTTGGAAGTGGTGTTAGTGGTGGTGTGGTTGGTGGTGATCCAAGTGGGCAGGGGGGGGCGGAGGCAGGCAGCCACATAGGGTGGCTGGTGGCCTTAGCCACCTGGATTAGTGGTGGTGGTGTTTGTGGTGGTGTGGTTGGTGGTGATAGTGGTAGTTGTGGTGGTGGTGTAAGTGGTGGTGTGGGTGGTTGAGGTAGTAGTGTTAGTGGTGGTGGTGGTGTTAGT
The DNA here is from genome assembly GCA_013435795.1 of Chlamydomonas sp. ICE-L. Classification (NCBI taxonomy): domain Eukaryota; kingdom Viridiplantae; phylum Chlorophyta; class Chlorophyceae; order Chlamydomonadales; family Chlamydomonadaceae; genus Chlamydomonas; species Chlamydomonas sp. ICE-L. Next base: position 1,134,545 of record JACBWV010000678.1, on the reverse strand, counting down.
GGTTTCAGTGGTGGTGGTGGTGGGGGGAAACACACGGGGGGGGGGGGGGGGGGGGTACTCCACGGAGCACAACACACTGCCTTTCCGCGTCATTGTTTCATTGAGCCCAATCTGCAACCTGTGACCTTTATAGAACTGATAGGGACCGGCATATCATATGAAACTGACCAAAGGGGAGAATGATATCATACAAATTGCATCATATGATATTGTATGTAAATGGTGACTGTGGCCTAGTCGTACTGCCAACATCATATGATATCATATGTCCGTTCCTAAAGTATGCTGATGCTTCAATCTACACTGAACATGGGGTGGGTCCTACTGGGGGATTTGGAATTGAAAGACGGTGAGCAGCCCAGCATTGGCTGAAAAACCATGTGACAATCCAAGCCTAGTCAAGTCAATATAAACGCTGAAAGTGCTGATCGAGCTTCATGGCCTCTGTTGCACCACTCGCCAACTGCCGCTTGTACTCCCTGGTTTCGGCGGGTATCGCGCGGGGGAACTTTCCTACCGATGGGGGCAGGATGGGGGGATTGGAATTTGAAGGCAGTGTGCACCCCAGCGGGGTGAACATTCCACTGCAGACCCAGCCCGAAACCATATGTGGTGTCCGATTTGGGGGGGTCTCCGTGTAGTATGGGACCCATACACCAGAGTTGGCTAGCAAGCCAAGTATCAATCCAATCCAATATAATCCTGCAACCATGCGCTGCGCGACCCGCACACACTATCCTCCTTTTAGTCGGGAGTCCAGGCTGCAGTTCGGTTGATGCCAACCCAATATTATCGCGCACACCCTGCGACCTAGGTCTCGAGTAACCTATGCGATTGCGTTCTGCGCTCCAGAGCGTGTTGTAGCAGCGTCCATACTACCCATATTCACTCTGCCCGCAGACAATGGGCAGCCTGAAGGCTGACAGACGATATAAGCAAACAAACAATCAGGGGCAATATCGTAATCTGTGTATTCGAGGGGCACACACCATGCTAGATCCCCTTGCGGGGGTGCGAACAGCGAGCTTGGAGGAGGAGTTAGCGAGGCACTGCATTGCGAGTAGTATTTTTCAGAGAAGTGGAAAGGTGCCGCATCAAAGGTGGGGGAAACAAATCTTAGGGATGCGATACGTCACCTGGGCTTTTGCTCGTCTCGGCCCTAGCTGGCTCTACCGGTCGGAGAGATCAGTGGCGCCCAACCTGGGCTGGGCTGGGCCCCGGGCTGGGCTGGGACTGGAGACGAACCACTGCCACTGGCCCGCGCTGAAGGCTTGCTTGTACCCCCTGGCTTGTATTTGTACGCAAGGAAACCGGGGTAACCAGGAAGCATAATAAGGGAATTAGACAGTTAAGCCAGATAGGTAGGTAGGTCTGTGATCAGTCCGGACAAAGCCTGGTGGGGCGTGGTATTAAAGGAGCCCCGTCTTACGGCGGTAGTGAACGGGCTACTACTTTACCTGAAAAGTGCTCGAAACGGGATACTGGGTCACCAGGAAGCATAATAAGGGGATTAGACAGTTTAGCCCGGCAGGTAGGTCTGTTAGTCTGTACTCAGTAGATGCCCAGTTGTACTGCTTGATCACAGGTATTTTGCAGGAGAGGCAACGCCATTCGAAATGAATCCTCTTACCAGCTCATACATAGAAAAACCCTGAAGGGGCAATGGTGTAAAAACTAATATCTCTCGTTGTTTATCTTTCTCATATCGTCGGATCTACCTTTCCTGAGGTTTCAACTGATAAACCCACCACCAACCATCACCAAGAAAATCCTCTTTGCCACTCACACACCCCTTGCTGGGGGAAAGCCTAGGCAAGGAGAACAGACCACCATTCGCATCCTTAGGGATGATCTTATAGAAGCCGTTTACCCGTGGCTCAGATATCCATCTGTGACACACACACAAATCCTCCGGGTCGCTGGTTTGTGACGGGGGTCACACATCCTGGGGTGAAAGTCCTTTCTCAACTAAAAAATAATGGCGCTAGATGTCACACATGGATAGATCCACGACTTATACAGATCTCGAGTTCAGAGCCACGGCTTCTGTAGACCTCGAGGCCACCAACATGTCTCAAGATTGGTAGTTTGGTACCTAAAGGTCCAAGACAGGTCAGGCTGAAGGGCGACCATCAAACACGCCTTAGACATACCGGTAGAAATAGACTTTAAACGTGTACTTCATTGTATTGCAGTCATCCCTGGTCATTTTGTCGGCGGACGGCCCTGTCCGCCAGCGCTCCCTGGTTGGTCAAATTCTAATTGGCGATTTCCCGCCAATAGTTCATGCGCACAGGATACTACTAAGCTCACGCGGCAGCCCGGTGCCGCGCTGCCTTTTTGAGCCCCTCTGCGCAATTCGCACAGTTTTTTCAACTCCCTGTGGGCGCAGCGCGCAGTTTTTGCGCTTTTTGCACATCAAAACGCTGACCAATTTGACGTTTGTGCGCTCTAAGCGCTGACCAATTTGGCAAGAAGTAGTACCCTGCATGCGCAAATGGCGATAATAGCAACTACCGGTAGTATACCTTTGGGCCTGCCGTATGTATGCTTAGATAACTGCTTGTTACTACTTGAATAGTTAGTTTTCCTTTTTCTGAGCTAGAACCGAGCCTATTCAAATTGATTTTCAATATATATTTTAATTATATTTGGGAGGGACCCCCAACTGCATCTGGGCTAGATAGCCAACTGTACTTTCTCTATCTCTATCTTAAGTTTGACTATATAACTACCGTATATGAATTATTCTTAATGTCGACTTTGGTGTTTCGTTTACTCTGCGGCTGGAAAAGAGAGAGAGATGCCTTAAACCATTAATTTATGTTTATTGTGCAGCTGGAGAAGGCAGTTTTTTTACCGCTATATATAGCGATTGCTTGTTTTGACCCCGTTTTGGCGAAATTTTCACTGTACAAATGTAAACAAAAAGTTGTGTCTTGCCCTAACAAGCTATAAAGCTATAAAAGCTAAAACGCTGTCCCTGCAGGAGGCCTAAAACGATAAAGCTAGCATAAAAACACTTTCAGGTTTGAAAAAAAGCCCTGGGAGAAGGAAAGAAAGAAGGAAAGCAACATGCCAAGTCCGTGTTGAATAGGAATGTTGTCCCGAGGGGGCCCTTGGACACAAATCGAATTCTACATGAGCCGAAATTCAAGTTGAACGCAGAAGCCTGAGTTAAACGTTACTCATGCTGTCGGACGGAACTCCTGTTACACAACCGACATATTCTCTTGCGGGTTACATGATTACATCAGTCTAACTACCAGTATTGATAAACAAAAGTCACATGTTCCGAGTCTAGGTCTCGAGGACCTGGGCTTAATGTAAACACTGCTGTAATAAACTGACAGATAAATGTCATAACCTGACTGATAAAGTGTAATAAACTGACTGATAAACTTTACGGATATGTTACTGCCAAAGATGGCGAGCAGGCTTTATGGCTGCAGCCATGTAACCAAGTTTAAGTTCAAGATAAACACTACTGTAATAAACTGAAGGCAGTCAACGCAGCCATCACAGACTTGGACAAGTCTAATCTGCTTAATGTAGTATGCTCCCTGGTTTATGTGGGTACCACACACACACACACATAAGGGGGGGAGGGGGGGGGGGGGGGGGGGGGGGGGGGGATTGGAAGATGGTGAGCAGCCCAGAGTTGACTGAAACACCATGATACAATCAAAACCAATATAATGCTTGGAATTGGAAGACGGTGAGCAACCCAGAGTTGGCTGAAACACCATATAACAATCCAATCCAATGCTTGGAATTAAAAGACAGTGAGCAACCCAGAGTTGGATGAAACACTATGCAACAATCCAATTCATGGAATGAAAGGACAGTGAGCAACTCAGAGTTGGATGAAAAACCATGGTCCAATCCAATCCAAGCCTTGAAATTGGAAGACGGTGAGCAACCCAGTTGGCTAAAACACCATGTAACAATTCAATACAACACAGCCACTGCTGGATAACATGCCGACAGCCGAAGACGGCGAGCAGCCAAATTACTGGCTGAAGCTATGTAACCAAGTTCAAGCTCCAGACAGCACCCAGTGGCTGGGGAGTGGAGCTACGCCATAATAATCTCAAAACAAACAGTGCTACGCAGTGCATCTTGAATCAGACATGATGGAAACGCCAATGCAGCTGAAAGCTGTGGGCTTAACCCTGTTGCTGGGTAGTGGAGCTGGGTGAAAGCTGTGGGCTTGTCCCAGTGGCTGGGTAGAGGAGCTGGTTGGAAGCTACCATGCGTACCTGAAAGCTGTGGGCTTCACTCAGTGGCTGGGCAGTGTAGCTGGCTGGAAGCTGCCATGCGCAGCTGAAAGCTGTGGGCTTAACTCAGTGGCTGTGTAGTGTAGCAGGTTGGAAGCTGCCATGCGTGGCTGAAACCTATTGGCTTGACCCAGCTGCTGGGTAGTGTAGCTGGCTGGAAGCTGCCATGCATAGCTGAAGCTTTGGGCTTGACCCAGCGGCTGGGCAGTGTAGCTGGCTGGAAGCTGCCATGCATAGCTGAAAGCTGTGGGGTTAACCTGGTGGCTGCGTAGTGTAGCTGGCTGGAAGCTACCATGCACAGCTGAAAGCTGTTGGCTTGACCTGTTGGCTGGGTAGTGTAGCTGGCTGGAAGCTACCATGTGTAGCTGAAAGCTTTGGGCTTGACCCTGTGGCTGGGTAGTGTAGCTGGCTGGAAGCTTCCATGCATAGCTGTAAGATGTGGGCTTGACCCAGTGGCTGTGTAGTGTAGCTGGCTGGAAGCTGCCATGCGTAGCTGAAAGCTGTGGGCTTGAACCAGCGGCTGGGAAGTGAAGCTGGCTGGAAGCTGCCATGCATAGCTGAAAGCTTTGGGCTTGACCCTGTGGCTGGGCAGTGTAGCTGGATGGAAGCTGCCATGTGTAACTGAAAGCTGTTGGTGTGACCTAGTGGCTGGGTAGTCGAGCCGGCTGGAATCTTCCAATCGTGGTACACAATCATCTGATCAAGTTACACAATTGTCTGATCATGTTACACAACAATCTGATCATGTTACATAATCATCTGATCATGTTACACACTTGCCTGATCATGTTACACAATCATCTGAAAATGTTACACAATTGTTTGATCATCCACACAATAATCCGATCATGTTACACAATTGTCTGATCATGGTACACAATCATCAGAGTATATTACACAATCATCTGATCATGTTGCACAATCATCTGAAAATGTTACACAATTGTTTGATCATCCACACAATAATCCGATCATGTTACACAATCGTCTGATCATGGTACACAATCATCAGAGTATATTACACAATCATCTGATCATGTTGCACAATCATCTGAAAATGTTACACAATTGTTTGATCATCCACACAATAATCCGATCATGTTACACAATCGTCTGATCATGGTACACAATCATCAGAGTATATTACACAATCATCTGATCATGTTGCACAATCATCTGAAAATGTTACACAATTGTTTGATCATCCACACAATAATCCGATCATGTTACACAATCGTCTGATCATGGTACACAATCATCAGAGTATATTACACAATCAGTCAACGACTAACAGGTAATCAATGCTTGCATATAAATCTTCAACATCAAATGTAACCATGTTCAAGTCCATGTGTTATGGACAGACCAGGTAACACCCAAGCCAAGCACAAACAAGCCAAAACACTCATTGTCACTATGATCAGACTATTGTACAACTGCACACGAGCTTTCTTTATCATTTTCATTTTAGCTTTTTACATGCGGTATAATCCTGCTGTACAGTGTTACCTGTGCATCAGGCCTGTACCATTTTTTTATTTTTTTACATGCGGTACAATCCTGCCGTACAGCATTATCTGTGAATCAGGCCTGTACCGTTTTTATTTTTTTACATGCAGTACAATCCTGCTGCTGTACAGTATTATCTGTGCATCAGGCTTGTACCGTTTTTCAAAATTACGACGAATCAAATACAAGGAAGGAGGCAAACTTCCGCTGCCTCAATGAATAGAAGCTAATGCAGCCATGTGCAAAAAACTTGGCCAATCTTGACCTGAATCTCGATCAAACATAGTGTCATCTCAAAATCTGATTCAAACAAGTCCTATCACTTTAAAAGTAGTATCATCCCAAAACCTGATTTCAACAATTACTTTCACTTCAAATATAGTATCATCTCAAAACCTGATTCAAACAATTCCTGTCGCTCTCAAGTTGGCTATAGCTTTTATTTTCTGCAATCACCAGCAGCTTCTAGGTAGCTCCTCTGCCTGGCTATCCAGCCGAATCTAAAGCAAGCTAGTTAGTGCCTGGGAGCTGGAATACTCAGCTTTGCAACAATGCTGACATCTTTGGGCTCAGCCAAGTAGCTGGCCCAAGGAGCTGCCTAGAAGCTGCAAATACAAGCTGAGATTGGCCAGCCTGTTCAGTTCTGGCTGAGGGACAGGAGCCTAACTGATTGAACTGTCTACAGAATTTAGGCTGAAGTGGGTTACAATCTCAAATCCAATGCCCAAGGGGTCTTGTGTTCGAGGCCACATTGTGGCCTGGTGTTGAGGCCAGGCCTGGTGCAGGGTACTACAAAACAGACGTGCTAGCACGTAAGCTTTTGAAGCCCACTTACGTGAATCACGTAAAAAAAAGAAACTTGCTAAGCATGGGGACCCAAAGTTACGAGCCAGGCACAGTCACCAAGTAACTTGAAGACCCCCTCTCGTTGGCACACGTGCATTGGCACCACAGCTACATTGTAGTGCCTCAAGTGTACCGCTGCTACTCACATTGGCAAATGCACAGCACCACTACAGCTACATGGTGGCGTCGCATGTGTACCGCCGCTACTCACATTGACAAATGGACAGCGCCACTCCAGCTACATTGTGGTGTCGCATGTGTACCGCGGTTAATCACATTGGCAAATGTACAGCGCCACTACAGCTACATGGCGTTGTCGCATGTGTACCGCCGCTACTCACATTAGCAATGTACAAAGCCACTGCAGCTACATGGTGGCGCTAGAGATGGGCTGTAGTGGCTGCAGCTGTGTCTCTTCTACTTCAAAGCCCAGCATGCAAGAGATGTTTCTACAAGCTCCCTTGGGCCTCAGGGTAGCTAGGGGGACACTTTAAGACAACGAGCACGACCCCCCGGTATTCGACAGGGTGCAATGATTCGAAGTCTTTCTCTTGAGCATGTACGCAAATAGTATGCAGCGGGGGCGTAGAGAAAGCGTCCATCGAGCTTGCAGGCCCGCGGGCCTACCGACTGAGACTAGCCCGGCAGGTGTGAGGTAGAAGGGCGTGCTGGGGCATTGGCCATGTTTAGCCCGCCCGCGCACGAAGGCTGTGAGAAGACTGAAGGCCGAGCATGGAATCAAGACACGCCAAGCCAAACAGTTCGGTTTCCTCGGCATCCTTGGCCATGTCAGTTGACCATGACAAACCCTTCTTCACTAACGGTCTCCTCCATGTCACCGATGACTTCCCACCCACCAAGATCTTTCTCACTGCCCGTGCGCTGGCACGCTTCATGTGGTGGAGGGGAGGGTGGGGTGGGCGAGGCCAAGGGGGAGGACGCGAGGGTGAGGGAGGGGGAATGGGAAGGGTCAGTGTAGGCCGGGGTCGTTGATGGTGCCATGGTGGTGGTGGTGAAGTCAAGTTGGTCGCAGGTGGGTGCTTCTAAGCCACGGGGGCGCTGGTGGAGCTGGGTGGGGGAGAAGGGCGCAGTGGGGTCGTGGGGGAGCTTGCTTGGGCTGAAGCAGGAGGAGGTAGGGGGAGGGGAGGAGCAGGGCTGTTGGGCTTCGAGCGAAGCCCTAGTTGGAGGTGGGGTGGGGGAGGGGGAAGGGGAAGTGCATGCCCTTGCAGATATGATACGCCTTGCGTAGGCGCGACCGGCTTTGAGATTGCGCTTCTCTGAGCGCGTCTGAGTTTTCGCGGGGGAGCTAGAGAGGGTGGAGGTAGCAGCGTGCATGGTGAGAGGTTAGGGAGGAGTAGGGAGTGGTGGGGAACGAGGATTCGGTCTCTTGGGTAGTTGAACAGGGGGGTGGGGGGGAGGTTTGCCGTAGAAAGGGGGGAGGAGCTGGGATATAGGCGTTCTGAAGTTCAGAGGTTGGAGGGAGGCAGCACAAGTAGGCTTTGAGTCGGTCAAACGATTTGCGATTTGGGAATGTCGAGAAGGTCCGTTCCTGGGGTGAAGTAGGTCGCGACCTAGGTCGGTACCTAGGGTCGGTACCCGTCGGTACCTGTACGAGGTGACGGTCCTAGGTGCTCGACCGCGTCACAGCACGTGCGGTCACAGTGCGTCACACAACTCTGAGCGGTAACTCGCGGTGACCCGCAGTAACCGTCGAAACCCCTATGGCCGGAACTTGCCGCGTCAGTGGGCGCCCTGTCAGCACGTGTCAGCACCAGTGTCAGATGCCTGCAGGGAAGTGTGAGAATAAATGGGAAATCCGGGACCCCGGGTCCCTCGCTCTCGGGGCGTGGGCGTGGGTCCATGCCTCCCACGATGCGCTCCCCCTCGGCCACATAATCACCCCCCCCCTCTCCAACAGCACCCCACCCCTTTTACCCACAAACTTCAATTGCGACTGCTCCCTTCTGAATTACCCCTCCCCCCTTCTGCCCCGCCTCATGAACCTATCTACGAGGCGATTCGGGCACAATCCTCCCGACGCATTTCGCGCAACTTCCCAACAGCCCTTGTTCTCCTCCCCTCTGAAAACCTCCCCCAACTGCCCCCCACTGCTCCACCGCCACTATTTGCCTCGTAAATGTCCCTCTCCCCCTCGCGCCAGATCTGGGAAGGGCGAGAACCTGCTCTTCGACGATGCTGTAGAGGACATGTTTTGGTTGTCACTGACGGGGACACAACAAGAAGGAGAAGTGGCGGTGTTCAACGATTACGATGAGCTTCCCAGCTGGGGACCCGGCAGAAACGCTTCCCAGGTGGTGTTCACACAGGCCAGGTGGAGGGCACATAGGAGGTGAGTGTGTGTGGGGGGGGGGGTCGGTGGGTGGATGGTGGGGGGGGGGGGGGGGGGGGGGGGGGGGGGGGGGCATGTGTCTGTGTTAGGGTGATGTCAACTCAGGCCAGGTGGAGGGCACATAGGAGAGGAGTGTGTGTGTGTGCATGGTGTGTGTTTGTGTTTTGGGGGGGGGGGGGGGGGGGGGGGGGGGGGCATTGTGTCTGTGTTAGGGTGATGTCAACTCAGGCCAGGTGGAGGGCACATAGGAGGTGAGTGTGTGTGTGTGCTGGGGGGGGGGGGGGGGGGGGGGGAGGGGCACATGTGTCTGTTTGGGTGATGTTCACTCAGGCCAAGTGGAGGGCGCTTAAGAGGTGTGTGTGTGTGTGGAGGGGGGGGGGGGGGGGGGGGGGGAGGCATGCGTGTGTATGTGTGTGTGTGTGGTGGTGGTGGTGGGTGGGTGGGGGAAGGGGGGCATGTGTCTGTGTTTGGGTGCTGTTCACTCAGGCTAGGTGGAGGTGGCACAACTGAGGGGGGGGGGGGGGGGGGGGGGGGGGGGCATGGCATGGTGTGGGAGTGACGTGGGTGGGTTGGTTTGGCCGGGTGTTGGGTCTGTTGTGGGGGTGTGGTATGGTCAGACAGGCTGGTGACGGCGACATAAACAGGTGGTGAAGGTGCGCAGAGGAGGTGAGTGCGTAGGTGGGGGCACTCGGGTCGGGGTTGTCGTGTGTGTGGGGGGGGGGGATATGGGGGATGTGTATGTACGTTAGGGGGGGGGGGGGGGGGGGGGTGGGGGGGATCAGGCATAGGTGGAGGGAAAAGAGTGGGGTGAGGGGGAATGAGGGAGTGGAGGGGGATGACGACCGCGGGGGGGGGGGAGAGGGCTGGTTGGGAGAGGAGAGATTAGGGCAGGTGGGGACGGGCACAGTAGGGGGGAGTGGGACGTGAGTGGTGGTGGGGTGGGGGTGCGGGGGTGTTGTATTTGGAAGGGGCTTAACTCAGGCTATGGTGGGAAGGGCACTTGGAGGTGAGTGTTCTGTGTTTGAGTGTGGGGTGGGGGGGTGGGAGGCTGAGGAATGGTGTGTGTTTGGCTGGCTTCTTTCAGGTGGTAGGCATGTGTCTGTATTTAGCGGGGGCTTCACTCAGGCTAGGTGGGGGGCACAAAGGAGGTGAGTTTGGGGGGTGGGGGGTGGGGAGGCTGGTGGCAGGGTGCTCGGGTGGGTGGGTGGGAGGGGCTGGCATGTATCTATGTGTGTGAGGGTTATAGGGGTAGTGTGGGGTGGTGTGGGGGTGGTTCGTGTTCATGCAGGCCAGTTGGGGGGTGTAGAGGCGAGTGGGTGGGTGGATGCCTGTAGGTGGGGGGGATGAGGGTTTTTAGGGTTATGGGTTTAGGCCCCTAAACCCCTAAACAATGTACCCTAATCTAACACCAAAAGTACCCCTTTACTCTAAAACCAAAGTACCAGCTAACCAAATCTAAGTACCAGCCAACCAAAACCAAAGTACCAGCTAACCAAAACCAAAGCTAACATCTGAACGAAAGGTACCAGAAACAGCTAAACAGAAGCTATAATTGGCACCCAAAACCAACATCAAGACACTTAACCTACAACCAAACCTAGACTATAACTAAAACTACCACTTCAAAATAAAACGAAGTACCAGCTAACCAAAAACAAAGCAAACACCTGAACCAAAGCTAAAACTGGCACCCAAACCAACACCAGGACCAAAGCTAAAACTGGCACCCAAACCAACACCTGGACCAAAGCTAAAACTGGCACCCAAACCAACACCAGGACCAAAGCTAAAACTGGCACCCAAACCAACACCTGGACCAAAGCTAAAACTGGCACCCTAACCAATACCTGGACCAAAGCTAAAACTGGCACCCAAACCAACACCTGGACCAAAGCTAAAACTGGCACCCAAACCAACACCTGGACCAAAGCTAAAACTGGCACCCAAACCAACACCTGGACCAAAGCTAAAACTGGCACCCAAACCAATACCTGAACCAAAGCTAAAACTGGCACCCAAACCAACACCAAAACTACCCCCCCACTCCCACCCCGGGCCCCACCCCCCACCCCTCCCTCCTGCTGTACGGACGTTAAACCAATACCAACACCAAGACTCCCCCCCTCCCCCCCCATCCCCTCCTTCCTGCTGTACGGACGTAAACCCAAACCAAGAAACTAAACCTAAAACCAAACAAAAAAAACTTAACCTAAAACCAAACAAGAAAACCTAATCTAAAACCAAACCTGTCACTTTAACAACAACACATAAGTATAAACTAACCAAATATGAAACTAACTCTAAATCTAAAACTAACACCATCACCACAACCAAAACCTACTCCACCACGCACCCTTGCAGTGCCTAACACCAAGACCCAAACCTAGACTAAATCCAAAACTGCCACTTTAACGACTAGGACAAGTACCACCTAACCAACACCAAAACCAAAACCTACTCCACCCCACCCTTGCAGTACCGACCGCTATTTGCGGCACCAAATCAGCATCTTCTACTCAGCTACCTTTGAGTCCCTTGTGCTGTCAACCCTCCTCACCAGAAACGTCCTCCTTGTTCAATCACAACCAAAACCTGCTCCACCCCACCCTTGCAGTACCGACCGCCACATGCGCTCACTTCTACTCAGCTACCTTCGAGTCCCTCATCCTTATTGTTTAACGAAAATCACCACCTTAACAGCACCAACACCACAACCAAAACCTGCTCCACCCCACCCTTGCAGTACCGACCGCTACATGCGCTCACTTCTACTCAGCTACCTTAAAGTCCCTCATCCTTATTGTTTAACGAAAATCACCATCTTAACAACACCAAAACCAAAATCACCACCTAACCAACACTAAATCAAAGTCACCACCTAACCAGCACTGAAACCAAAATCACCACCTAACAAACACCACTTCTAACACCATCACCATCCACCCGCTGCCTTGCAGTACTGACCGCTACCTGCACCATCTATTCGGCATCTTCTACTCAGCTACCTTTAAGTCTCTCATCCAGCCCTAACCCTCGCAACTAAAACGCCCTCAATTCGCTTTAGATCCGTGGACCAAAAAACACCCAAACCTAACCAGCCACCACAAGCTAAATACCAACACCTAAACTAACACCACACCAAAAACGCAAAGCCAGAATCACACCTAACCAAAAACCAAAACCAACATTCAACACAGCACACGCAAAAAGAAACACCCAACAAAACCACAACTAAAACTATCAACCCCGCACCCTGTGCAGTACCGACCGCTACTTGCGCCATTATTTCCTATTTTTTAGTGGCATCTTCTGGGATCAGCTACCTTCGAGTCCCTCATCCAGCCCCTAACCCTTCTCACTACAACGCCCTCATTGTTTAATCATGACCAAAACCACCACCTAACCAGCACCACAACTAATACCAACACCTAATTAACACCATCACCAAAACCAAAGCCAGAATCACCACCTAACCAAAACCAAAACTAACATTAACACACACACAAAAAGCACCACCCAACCAACACCACAACTAAAACCTACTCCACCCCGCACCCTTGCAGTACCGACCGCTACTTGCGCCATCTATTCGGCATTTAACTCCAGGTACCTTCGAGGCCCTCATCCAGCCCCTAAACCCTTCTACCAACGCCCCTTCAATTGTTTAATGCATGACCAAAAACCACCGACCCTAACCACGCAGCCACAACTAATACGCAACACCAATTAACACCATCACCAAAACAAAGAGAGCCCAGAATAACCAAACTAACCAATAACCAAAACTAACCTATAACACACACACAAAAAGCACCACCCAACCAACACCACAACTAAAACCTACTCCACCCCGCACCTTGCAGTACCGACCCGCTACTTGCCGCCATCTCTTCGGCATCTTCTCTACTCAGGTACCTCGAGTCCCTCATCCAGCCCCTAACCCCTTCTCACTTACAACGCCCCTCATTGTTTAATCATGACCAAAACCACCACCCTACACCCGCCACCACAACTAATACCAACACCTAATTAACACCATCACCAAAACCAAAGCCAGAATCACCACCTAACCAAAACCAAAACTAACATTAACACACACAAAAAATCACCACCCAACCAACACCACAACTAAAACCTACTCCACCCCGCACCCTTGCAGTACCGACCGCTACTTGCGCCATCTATTCGGCATCTTCTACTCAGCTACCTTCGAGTCCCTCATCCAGCCCCTAACCCTCCTCACGGGAAATGCCCTCGTTCTGGCCATCTACCAGACGGCTGCAGAAAATAGTGAAAGCCTTCCCTCTTGGCTACACGGCCTTCCTATCTTGTACCTAGGGGACGGCCCCTTTGACTTAGCTGCCTACGCCCTGTCGCTGCTGCTGGTGTTTAGAACTGACTCTTCCTACGATCGGGGGTCGTTGGGTAGTTTTGTGGCATGGTGGGGTGGGGGTGGTGTGTGTGTGGGGGGGGGCGAGACATGGAGTGGAGGGGGCCTCAACTATCTTGTATCTCAGACTCCACGGCCAGTGATGGTGTGGGTGGGTGGGTGGTGGTGGGTTGGGTGGTGGGGGTGTGGGGGGTAGTGGAGTGGAGTTGGGGCCTCCCTATCTTGTATTCTCAGCCTACGGACCAGTGATTGGTTGTGGGAGTGGTGGGTGGTGGTGTGTTGGGGGGTGGGGGGGGTAGTGAAGTGGAGGGGGGCCTCCCTTATTTGTATCTTGGATACGGCTCGCTTTGACTCACTGCCTCTGCCCCTGTCGTGCTGCTGGTGTTTCGAAAACCGACTCATCTATGATTGGTGAGTGGGTCTGTGGGTTTAGGGGTCGGCGGCAGAGATGGTGGTTGGTGGTTTGGGGGGAGGGGGAGGGGGTGGGCGGGGGGGGGGATTGTGGGGGAGTGGAGTGAGGGGGGGGGCTGTCTGCGACCTGTCACTCATCATAGGACAGTGAGGGGTGTGGGTGGGGTGGTGTGGGGTTGGGTGGTGGATTGGGGGGGGGTGGGGGGGGGGGGGGGGAGTGGAGTGGAGGGGGGGCTGCATATCTTGTTTTGAATTGGGGATGGAACATTTTGAACTAGAGGACTACGCACTGTCATAGAATAATGGTGTTAGAAAGGAGACTCATTAACAGAAGTTGGTTGGCAGTGGTGGTGGTTGGTGGTGGGGTGTGGTGGTGCTGGGAGGGGGGGGGGGGGTGGGTGGAGGGGGTTGGTAGTAGTGGGGGGTGGTGGGTAGTGGATTGTGGAGGGAGTCGAGTGGAGGGGGGGCTGCCTTTTGGAAGAAACCCTAAACCCTAAACCTTTTTGGAACAAACCCTGAACCGTAAACCCTAAAACCTAAATAATAAGAATAGTAATAATATCTCCATAAGTCCTAAAACGCCCTTAGTTGAATCGCTATTGTGATTCAAGGTCCTACACGACCCCAACTGCTCGGAATTGAATTCTGAGTAGATCATATTGTTCGCAAATGCGTCAGCTAGACACGCAGCTAATTTCTGTTCGCATTCGCATCTAGACGCGAGCAGCCCAGCTCAGGAGGCCGGCTGGCAGTACACGAGATGTACAAAAAGCTTGACTCGACTTCAACGAGATAGCGGTACATGATCGCGCGAGCTACCGCGACTGAAGTTTCCGCTGGATGAAAGGCGTATCGAACCCCTGCCACAAGGTCAGAGGCTGCACTTCAGCCTTGACCTCGGAATTTACTGGAATAGCAGTACAACTTGAAAATTCACCCCCCTTCCACCCAATTCCACCTCCCAACTTGGGATTTCACCCCTTATTCCCAAATACAAATCTAACTTCAGATGTGGACGTTTGAAGAAAAGTAAAAAAAACTTTGTTTTGAATTTATTTGATTAGTGTGATTTGAAATTTGAAATTTGAAAAACTTTTTTTTCTTCAGTTATTCTACATGCTATCAAGCAAAAACTGGAACTCAGAATGATGCAAATGAGTCTGTGAAGCCACATACATAAGTTAGGACACCCACAAAATGCAAATTATCAGTGATTTTTGGCTCTGTATACTACTGTACCGCCTGTAAGCTACATCCCACAACCAGCCATCACCATGACATGTAAAGGAAGGTGTGAGCTACAGGACTACCTACTTTTTATCTTAATGGAATTTGTTTTGAGCGCGATATGCCTTGAACCATCTTTATGGAAAAGGTGATTCAACTTAGGGAAGCTCATATTTAAGAAATTAACATGTTTCACTTGACCTGGTTCCCACCAATTGAGCAAACCCAAATTTGAGTATTTATATATTGAACTGATGTGGTTCAGCAACTTTATGCCAAAAAATATTTGTCTTAGGTCTGGAGGCCATAGGCAGAGGCCATGTGATTCATGCTCGCCAAGACTTAGGCACCTATGGAGATAGTACAAAAAAGAGTAATAATAAACAAAATAATACAAATAGTAATACAAATGATAAAAATAGTAATAATAATAAAAATCTCACCAACCTCTGTGCGGGTGGAACGACGCACTTACTGTATGGTCTATTGTAAAGAATGTGTCCAAGGAGTTTGTGAGAGACTGTGCGTGTTGGATCAGAGACCCAACAACAACAACAACAACAACAACAACAACAACAACAACAACAACAACAACAGCAACAACAA
This sequence comes from Chlamydomonas sp. ICE-L, assembly GCA_013435795.1. Lineage (NCBI taxonomy): Eukaryota > Viridiplantae > Chlorophyta > Chlorophyceae > Chlamydomonadales > Chlamydomonadaceae > Chlamydomonas > Chlamydomonas sp. ICE-L. The sequence continues at coordinate 1,118,926 of JACBWV010000678.1, read as the reverse complement.
CAACAACAAAAATGAAATAAAGAAAACCTCTCTCCACCCCCTGTGCAGGTGGAACGAGGCCAATTACTGTGTGTCCATGTTAAGAATGG